>VUQH01038333.1:0-16750 GCA_015106775.1 Etroplus canarensis | reverse complement strand
CCTCACACCAACCCTCTGCATGTCCTCCTTCACTACATCCATCAATCTTCTCTGTGGTCTTCCTCTTCTCCTCCCACCTGGCAGCTCCATCTTCAACATCCTTTGTCCAATATGTCCACTATCCCTCCTCTGAACATGTCCAAATCATCTCAGCCTTGCCTCTCTGACTTTTTCTCCAAGCTTCTCAACATGAGCTGTCCCTCTGATGGACTCATTTCTAATCCTGTCCATCCTGGTCACTCCCAGGGAAAATCTCAACATCTTCAATTATGCCACAATTATATCTTTTTGTCAGTGCCACCGTCTCCAAACTATACATTGTCTCACTGTGGTCTTTTAAACCTTCCCTTTCACTCTTGCTGCTATCCTTCTGTCACAAAGCACCCCTGACACTCGTCTCCACCCACTCCACCCTGCCTGCACTCTCTTCTTCACCTTAAAAAAACAGAAACAAAAGGAAAAGGGGAAAATAGAGCCAGTATTCCTTGACTTGAAATGTAAGGCTGTAACACAACTGCAGCGTAACCCTCCGTCTGCTCCAGGTGCTGATAGGAGACGAGCCAGAGCAGGGCATGGAGAACCTGATGGAAGTGGAGATCCCCGAGGACGTGGAGGAGAAACTGAAGGAGGCCGATGCCAAAGAACAGGAGGAACTGCAGAAGGAGCAGGAGAGGAAGTCACAAGAGGAAGAGGAGAAAAAGAAGAGTGATACAGAGAGCGGGAGAGTGGACTGAGATCTGTGGAGACCTGTTTTAGACATTTCTGAACTCATCTGCCGCTTCTGTTAAAGAGGCATTTTGTCATTCAGATCTAAAATGTGGTTGACTTTAATCAGACGTGACAGGAAAGAGACGTTGCGCTCTGAGGTGTGGTTCACAGAGGACGTGGAGTTAATGCTGAGGACAGCGTGGAGTTGGAACAGTCAAAACTCTTGCACTGCATCAGTGATGAATTTAAATCTTATTTTACCTTTGAAACCACAGTGAACATGACTGCGGTGACTCAGCTGAGATTACATCAGTTTCAGTGCTCACATTTAAATCCTGATCTCTTTTATGATCTGACATTAGAGGAATCTCTTTAAACATTGGCTCATCCAGTGTTTTACCTGTATTTAACTTTTTTTATTTTCCTTGTGGTTTTAAAAAAGTATTGACTAATTTGATTACAGTGTGCCAAGAAGACAGAAGTGTTCAAATAAATGTATGTCACCATAACTTTTACATTAAAGTGACTGCTGCTGATTTCATCGCTAACCCTACATAATGAAGACCATGCTAACGTCCTGATCCCCGATCTCAGCATCTGGTTGGCTGGCCAGCTTTAATTTACACTTTAAAAATCAGAGATCTTTTTTATCATCATGTTGTTTTGAGCCTTTCACTGAAGCACTGAATCAAGCCCAAAACTTGTTTTTCACAGTTGCACCATTACATCGAGTCAAAATCATGTCTACACCTGTCCATTTATGCACATTGCCACCAGAATTGAAAACAAAGATCCGTAGCTTAGCACAGAATAAATTTATAATGGGTTTAATGAGATTTAGAACTACTACAGATACAGCAACAACATTAAAAAGCTGTTGGGGTGAACTGGGAGATGGTGGTGATCATAAAATAATAGTGACCGAAAGATAATAAATAAAGCTTAATGGAAAAACTCAATGAAACTTTGGAAAATAAGACTTGATAAAAAAGAGGACGCAGCATGACTAATTAGCAAGACTGCATAAATAAACTCAAATTTCCCAAGATTAACACTTGTGCTTTATTTTCAGTTTTATACAGTCTTGTGAAAAACTACGTACACACTAAAGTCAGATTAGACTTTGGTGGAAAGCATCCAAAAGAGCCTGGCCAGCTCTGGAAAAAATTCTTTGGATAGCTGTAGTAGAATGATGGGAAGAGCAAAGTATGAGGAAAGAAAGAAACAACTAGTGATCTAAAGCATACCACGTCATCTGTCAAACATGGTGGAAGCAATATTATAGCATGGCCATATATGGCTGCCAATGGAACTGGGTCACTAGTGTTGACAAAAGTATCAGGATGAATTCTGAGGTGTACAGAGCTATACCCTCTGCTCAGAACCAGCCAAACGCTGCAAAACTTATTGGACAGCACTTCCAGTGCAAGTTGATAACGACCCAAAGCAGCCCAAGAGCTTCTCAAAGCAAAGAAATTGGATCATCTTCAGTGGTCAAGCCAGTCCCCTGATCAACCCGGTAGAGCAGCTTTTCAATTACTGAAGACAAAACTGAAGGCAGAGAAAGCCACAAACAAGCAGCAACTGACGGCAGCTGCACTAAAGGCCTGGCAGAGCATCTCGAGGGAGGAAACAGCATTTGGTGATGTTCATGGGTTCGGCGCTCCAGGCAGTGACTGATTGCAATTTATTTTCCTTCAAATATTAAGAAGAATCCTGATATTAAGGTATTAATTTGTCCAATTATTTTTGGGCCACTTAAAATCAGGGACCATGTATAAAAATAACCTTACTTCCTCAACAGTTAATGCAGCACATTTTCCTTTTTTAAATTAAAGGCAAGTTTTAGTTAAAATTGCCTTTTTAAATAACTTTCCTTGAAGGTCCAATAATTATCTACACCAAAGATGTTATGGTTTTGGTTTGGTTTGGCTTGGCTATTAGCAGGATTACGTAAAAATTTACTCATGGATTCTCACAAAAATTCTTCCAAGTATCTGGATCTGCTTCCAGGATGTTTTTTTTGAAAGGCTCATCGACATTGTGAGTTGGTGGTGGAGGTATGCAGCCTGGGCCTACTCTTTTTGATTTTTGTTTTGATTTTTGGGCTACCATAAAATCTTCCAGGCGAGCCAATTAAAAACCTTTACTGTATTACAATTCATTGCTGTGTCCTTCAAATTTTCTCCTGATTTAAAACTTAAGGCTAGTTGTTTAACTTTGTTCTGTGCCTTTTAAGCACTTTCAACCCTTAAAATCTGTGGTCTGTCAGGAAATTTAAACCCTTTATATTTTGGTAATTTATCAGATAATTTACTCAGTACTTTTATTTACGCATAAAAGCATGCTACTTAAGAAACTAAGTTTTTGTTCGTGTAATTTTTCAATTTATCTTCTTAAACGCAAGTGTTTAGAATTGATCTATTATTTTTTTAGTCTCTGCAAACATTTATCTTCTCACTGATTTTTACAGAACATCTAAACATGTGAACAGCTGTTTCCCCTCAGAGCCGTTTTTTAAAAATGACAATAAATGACCAGTAGAGGGTATCAGAGCCTGTACAGTTTCTGCCATTCCAAGACACGGATCTGAAGCCAAAACCACTAAAACCGCTCCATGTCCTCCTTTCTACGGACATTTATATTTAACTTGAAAATAAACAGACAGAAATTTAAGCACTTAAAACACAAGGCTACACTCATGCAAGGACCCAGAGCCAGAGCAAAAAGCTTTAATGTGAATCATTTTAACTTAATATGCAAATTCCTGTGCTAACTCTTGCATTTAGTATTATATGTGTCAGTGTTTTGATAGTCTGATATATTCAGATGATCTCTGATGACGAACTGGCTTCATGTTTAAATAGAGGATATAGCTGCTGTAATTTTAATATTCACACAAACATGAGTGAGACTCCCTGGATCAAAGGCAACTATGTGTGAGTGGGAGAGTGAGTCCTTTAATCTGTTTCTGTGATGAGCAGTTTGGGTTAAAACCCTTAAGAAGGATCTCAAAGTGCAGCCTGTGGGCCAGTTGTGACCCTTGGTAACATTTTGTGCACAGTGACATGGAATGATATAACATCTGCAGTGTACGTCAGTGTAGAAGGAGACCAAAGGAGCGTTCCTCTTCTGTTCTCACAATTATAGTTAACAGCACATCAGTCAACAGTAATGTGACTTTTTAAACATGTGGATATTACTTCAAAATGTTCTTTTTTTTTTAAATGAGGGCATCTTTGAGGGTCTGACATGGGTTAGATTTAATGTTGGAAAGCAGTTTTGGTTTGGTTCAGGGACAACGGAATAGATAATATATAAGGACCAATAAAGATCCTGTGAATGTGTTGGTGTGTCAGGTTTCTGCTGTTTATGGGTTGGAAGAAAAAGAATGTAACTTTTTAAAAATATAATAACTGCAAGATGGTTGCCAAGTTAACCAGTATGTGCCTGTGTGTGTTCTCACCAGGTGTTTCTTTATCAGAGCCTGTGTTAGTTTTTCCACCTTGACAGGGTTCAGGCCAAACAGCACATATAAATGTCCCCCTTCACACTGAAATGTGTCTGTTATCAACTTACAGGGAGAAGAAATATTTCGTAATCTCTGGGAAGCCATCCCTCCTTCCTTTCTTAACCTTGTGTTAAGTTAAAACAAAAACAAAAATCTGGCACTTCCTCGGTCTTTAAAACAGAACCACACCTTTAGAGTCCTCTTACAGTGATATTTTTTATTGTGTTTATTTATTGAAGCAAAAAACACAAAAAGTAAAGTGATCCTTAAAATTAAAGCAGTTCAATATACAAGTCAAAAATATTTCAAACAAAATATACAAATTCGTATAAAAGATGCAAGATTATGGACTGTGTTCAAAAACTAAAACCACCTGAATGCTGCAGATTTTACATCAAACAATTATTCTGACTGAACTTTTGTAAAATCCAAATCCTCCATTACGTTCAAATGTCATCCCCAAGTATTTTTTGTTTGTCTCTCAGTATACACAGTAAGTTATTCTCTCTCGTGGGAGGTTTCAAATCATCTGCTTTAGTCAATGAGAAACATCAGGTCTATAATTTATTTTCATTCTTTAATGTTTTTTCTTTATTTAATTATAGTTATAGTCTTGTGGAAACAAACCGAGTAGAAATAGCTGTGGGTCAGTGTCATTTCGATAATGTCTTCTCAAATGTCAATGACTTCTGCCCTGACAAACACAGTGAACTATTTAACTTGGCAGGAGTTACTATTTACGTTAGTGACCGGTTTCATGCAAAAACTTGCCTTTGGGGTGTGACGTACTCGCTTCACACTGACCAGATGCCCTAAATTTATCTTGATGTCCTCAGGTAGTCTGTAGACTTGGTTGAAACGACCAGCTGAAGTTCAAACTGAGCATCAGAACAGGACAGAAATGTTATTAAAGTGACTTTGGTTGTGGCACGGTTGTTGGAGCCAGATGAGCTGGTCTGAGTATTTCAGAAACTGGGTTTTTCCTACACACACCATTCTTTAGGGTTAACAGAAAATGGTCCAGAAACGTCCAATATCCAGTTCTGCTGCCGAAAGGTCGGACGACAATGTTCAGACTACTTTGAGCTGACAGGAAGGTAAGAGTATCTCAAATAACCACTCCCTACAACCAAGATATGCAGAGGAGCATCTATGAATGCAAAAGATGTTGACCCTTAAAGGAGATGGCCTGCAGCAGCTCCTGTCAGCTAAGAACGGGAAACTGAGACTACAGTTCGCACAGTCACCAAAACTGGACCATAGAAGATTGGAAATATGATGCTTAGTCTGATGAGTCTAGATTTCTACTGCACATTCGAGTGGTAGGGTCAGAATTTAGTCTAAACAATATGAAAGCAAGAATCAATCTTGCTTTGTATCAATTGTTCAGCTGCTGCTGGCGTAATGGTGTGGAGGATCATTTATTGGCACGCGCTGGGGCCCTTGGTACCAAGCGAGCATCCTTTCAATGCTAAAGCCTACCTGAATGTTCTTGCTGACCATGTCATCTCTTTATTACTACAGTGTGCTCATCTTCTAATGTCAGCAGGATAACGTGACATGTTACAAAACTCCAGTCATCTCAAACTGGTTTCGTGAACATGACAATTAAGCTCACTGTATTCACATGGCCTCAATCCAAAAGAGCACCTTTGGGGTTTGGTGGAACCGGAGAGTCTCATCATAAATGCGCAGCCAACAAATCTGCAGCAACTGTGTGATGCCATCATGTCAATATGAACCAAAATCTCTGAGGAAGTTCCGAAGGCAAAAAGGGCGTCGACCCAGGTGTAACTAATGAGGTGGCCGATGAATGCATCAAAGTATTTGTGTCTTGCAACATCACCCAGCACAGAAGACCAAACCCACTGATTCCCTTCCAATAATCTGCGCAAAGAGGATCAGAATTATTTATCAGTAGTATTTAGAATTTTACTTATAGTTAAACAGGTGCGACATGGCCTACTACACCAGATCTGCCCCTCTAAACGCGCTACTGCTTACGGGAGGATGAGGACAGAAAGGGAAGTGACAAGGCCGCTACTGAAAGGGGGAGGGGGTCAGAGTTTCTCCCCTTCGGCCTGTAATTAAAGGGGGTTGAGTCAGAACACCAACAAGCTAGGGATCCCCCTCCGTTTTTCTAACGGAAAATCCCAATGAGCATCTGTGGCGATTTAGACTGCTGCCATGACGATGATGATCATATCATGATCATATAGGGTGATGTGTGTGTGTGTGTGTGTGTGTGTGTGTGTGTGTGTGTGTACACATCTCCCAACTAGGATCAGTCACAAAATGCTGAGAGATGGATGAAAATCTGCACCAATCACACGAAGGAAAAACGTCTTTCGGCCGAATGCAATTTTCCCCCACTTATTATAAACACAAATATTAACTACATTAAATATTAAAACTGTTATTTTAGCTGCTTTCTCTCGTGGAAATCTTCTCTGGGATTCAGTGTGGACGCACATCTCTTTTTCAGCCACAATTCTTGTGAGACGTGTTCTGCCAATTTGCCAAACAAAATGTGGGGGAAAATTACCTCAATATGTGGGCGTGGGGAGGACAGACTGTAAAAAAAAAATCAATCAGTCACTACGCGCCATGGATGGGTTAAGATAACCACCCGCAATCAGGTGTTTTACAACTTATGAAACACTGCTCTTCATTTTTTGGTCTTTATTAGTAACCTTAATGGCACACTTTTGGTTCACAAAGAAGCTCTTCTTTAAAACTAAAGTACAACATGCTTGGCAGATAAAACAGTTCAGCTCAAACACACTGTAAAAGTTCAGGCAGCTTAAAGCTCCCACTGGCGTACACGCTCACAGAGATTTTAAGCCTTCCGCCGGCACAGTCTTTACCCTGCCGCCATTAAAACACATCCTTCACAGTCATTTACACTCAGGACGACAACACAACGCACCCACTGCATGTACCTGTTTCTGCAGGAGCTGCTTCCTTTCACACAGGCAGACGCTGTGCTACTTGGCTAGCTCTGGAAGAAGCTCGTTTGTGTGGTGATTTTTAAATGGGCGGGTCCTTTTGTGCCGGCCAGCCAATCAGAGGCTTCTTTCCCCACTTCCGTGTGTGTGTGTGTGTGTGTGTATACCCTTGGAGCACGTGCATGCGGTACGTGCCAGACGTGTTCCTTTGTGCATGTGTGTGTGTGTGTGTGTGTGTGTGTGTGTGTTGTTGTCAGCTTGGACACGACATCCTTTTATCACTGCTGGACATCAGCTTAGCATTGCAACTACACGTAGCTCACAGTCAGAGTTAGCCAGCTGGTGTACAGTGTACTTTACACACAGAACACGGTAAGCCCGTGCAAACGCAACTTCATCCATCACTGAATTTGCCCGTTTCAGTCTGCACTGTATGTACTTTCTGTTCTCTTTGCTGATACATCAGCGCAGCCTTGCTGTCTGCAGACTTAAAGTGAACTGAGGGTGACCGGGTCAGTTTTTATCACCAACACATGATGCATGTATGAAACCGACCGCGCAAATTTGATGCCTACAGTATTCTGCAAAATTTACCCTTGAAAGGTGTGATGTGTCATGTGTACTTCAGTACCTTTTGTACGTCTTTGTACTTTCTCTTGTGTGTAAAAGTGCCCGACCATTTAGATCCGTGGGCGTGATGTTTTTAAGCTCTTTTAAGCACTAAATACTTGCAAGTAGCGCTGACGTCAGCATTAGTAGCTCCTGTATGCATGTGCGCTCGGGCCATTTCAGAATAAATATGCAGTTTTGAACACTTGCTCGAGTCACTTTATGGACCTTTCGGCTGCTCCCTTGCATTCTCCACCAAGGGGTCACCACAGCAGATTAATCCACATTGGTAATTTGGCAGAGGTTTTATGCCGGATGCCCTTCCTGACGCAACCCTCCATGGTGAGAGGGGCTTTGTCCCCACCATGTTGATTTATGCCAACTATTAACCAGTACAGCCATGTTAATATTGTTGTTTATCAATAATTTCCTTACTTCATCCTGGTCCTTATTCTATGTCTAGCTATGTCTAGTTGTCTAGGCACGTGTTACCGGGGTCAGTTTCCTTGAATGTGTTGACATGCTTCTGACATAATTCTGATCATTCATTCATTTATTAATCTTCTTCTGCTTATCCAATTCAGGGTCGCGGGGGGCGCTGGAGCTTATCCCAGCTGTCGACCTATCACAGAGCCAATACAGAGAGACAGACAACCATTCATGCGCACATTCACACCTACAGTCAGTTTAGAATTGCCAATTAGCCTAGCCCGTTTGCATGTCGGACTGTAGGAGAAAGCCGGAGCGCTTGGAGAGAACCCACGCAAGCACGGGAAGAACGTGCAAACTCCACACTGAGGGGCCTAAGCTAGCCGGCTGCTGGATTTGAACCCAGGCCGTCTTGCTGTGAGGCACCAGGTCTAACTACCGCATGTTCTGGTGTTTATTTGGCTTTTTCTCCCCAACTTTACTCACTGCTGTCTTAATTTTTTTTTTTTTTAATTTTGCCTCTGGTCACCAACAAAGTGGGTTTTAAATCAAACAATCGAGATGGAATTGAGGAGCAGACTTTCAGAGTTAATTCGATGGGTTTAACAAAAGTATTACTTCAACTGTTTAGTAATGAGAGCCATCTGCAAAGTCTACACTGTAATAGCGTCTTGATTGTTTGATTTAAAGTTCAGAGTGGTGGTATACAGGGGCGATATTTTTGTGTCATTATTCTGGCAAAAAAGGGTTCAGTATTCTGTCCAAGGACACTTCGACATCTAAGAGGAGCTGGGGATTGACCCACCAATTAGTAGGCCTGCATGGAACATAACTCTGGTCTTGAATTGGGATTTTATCTTATATTGGACTTCATAACTCCAAACTGACTGATGATTTATGGGCCTCTAATAATGATCAGAACTTGTTTCTTGACTTGTTTGCTGAACTTAGAACTTCACCTTGGATTTGCCAGGCTTGCTGCAGTTCTTGACTTATGACTCCATGGCTCCCAATTGAATCAGACTTGTGACTTGAAAAACAGAGATAATGAGCATCCACCCATCTTAATCATTTGTGTTTTTCTTCTCATGTATTGTGAATCTGTTCTTATGTTTCCTTTTGGAGATGCGAGTGCAGATTTTGTTGGCTGAAGAGGAGGCTTTCATTCGCTTCTTCAGCCGAGTTATTCAGATTGCACCACTGCCTCTTCTCGTTGATCACAGTGCTATTATTTTAGATCATTTTAGAACATCTGCTTTTCAAACTCTACGTCTCGAGTTATGATCTTTGTGACACTTTTGGTAATTATCAAATCTGCAACCAGCAGGAGGTGCTGTGTCCTTTGACGGCTGAAACCAGGCACATCCACATACCAAGGTTCATTTAGAAAATGGATGAAATGACAACACAGCAATACAGCAACCAGCCAATGAGCACCGAGTATTCTCACTACAATAGCAGCTCTCTTTTCTCCCTGTCAACCTAACATTGATCTTGCTGTTCTGCTACCGAGTTTGGTTTCTTAATCCAATCTGTGTGTGTTTCTGTGTGAATTACTCATCTTTGGGGGGAAAACCATGTCTCCACAATATGAATCATTGTCATTAACTGTGTAGGTTAGGTTTAAGGTTAAAGATTGTGGTTAGGCAAGGAATGAATATGATTAGAGTGAGTTACTGTTCTCTGGAGGAATAGAAACTGTGTGTGTGTATCTTCAGGGGATTGTCAGTCCGGTGACACATTCACCACACGGTTAAAGAGAGCTTGAGCTCATGCTACCAGAATAACAACTCACCCCTCCTCCCTCTCTCTCCTTCAGCTGAGCTCTTCTATGTTAGTGTGTTCGTACATGTAAATCTATCTTTGTGAGGCCCAAGATGAGCTATAGACCTGAGGAGTTTGGACATTTTGAAAAAAGAGGACATAATACTTACTTAGTACCTACTTTCTGGGAAACTCCATGCTTGGTTTTAGGGTAATGACCAGGTTTAGATTGGGGTTTAGCCCCATATGATCAAAATGTTATTAAAAATCTTGGTGGTTCATGGATAGTTCCTTGACTGTTGTGAAGGTCAGCTCATACCAACTAAAAACCATTTTTAGAAACAGTTATCCAAGCTTTCATCATCTCTCAGGAAGACGACGACTGTAAATCCCTGCATAATCAGAATCAGAGACAGAATACTTTATCAGTCCCCCAGGGGGGAAATTACTTATGGACAAAATAAGATGGACAGAAGTATACGGCCAAACCTCTTAAACACTGAATTCAGTCCCATTACCACAGGTGTATAAAATCAAGCACCTAGCCATGCAGTCTCCCTTTACAAACATTTATGAAAGAATAGGTCATTTTAAAGCCCTCCCTAAATTAATGTGTGGTACTGTAATACGGTGCCACCATTGCAACAAATCAGTTTGTGAATTTTATTCCATGATCAACTATAAGTGGCATTATTGCACTAAGTGGAAGTGTTTAGGAGGCAAAGCAACTTCTGAAGTTACAGAGTGGGTTTACTGAGTGCTGAGGTAGTTAATATGTAAAAGTCCCCAACGGTCTTCTGACTCAGTAATTGCAGAGTTCTGAATCTCCACTGGCATTAACATCAGCACAAAAACTACAGATCAGAAGCTTCATGGCATGGGTTTCTGTGGCCAAGCAGCTGCATGCAAGCCTTACATCACTAAGCACAATGCCCAATGGAGTGGATTCTGGAGCAGTGGAAATATGCTCTGTGGAGTGACAAATCATACTTCTCTATGGCAGTCTGACGGATGAGCCTGGGTTTGGTGAATGCCAGGAGGACATTACATGGCTGACTGCACGGTGACTGTAGAGTTTGGTGGAGGAGAGATAATGCTTTGGAGTTGGTTTTATGAGCTTGGCTTGGATGCCCCAGTTACAGTGAAGGAAAAACTTCATGCTTCGACTTACCAAGACATTTTGGACAATTCTACACTTTAACTTTGTGGGAACGGTTTGGGGAAGGCTCCATATTAATGTCCATGGATTTAGAATGGGATGTCATCAAAGCACCCCGAGAGAACCCATGCAAGTATGGGGAGAACATGCAAACTCCACACAGAAGGGCCTAATCCAGCTTCTTTCCACAATACAAAGACATGCAAAAGGGTGAAGTTAATTGACAATTCTAAAATTGCCCATAGGTGTGAATGTGAGCATGAACGGTCGTCTGTCTCTTTGTGTTGGTTAGGTGACAGACTGGCAACCTGTCCAAGGTGTACCCCGCCCTTCGCCCCATGACAGTAGAGATAGGCTCCCTGTGACCCTGAACTGGATAAGCGGAAGAAACTAAATGAATGAATGAATGTCATCAAAGCTCCTGCAGATGTAACGTGTAGGTGGCCCAATACGTTTGTCCAAATAGGGCAGTTCAAAATGCAGCTGCTAGATTTTCAAAAGTGGGGCAAAGAAAAGACAACACATCAGCCCTGTTCTGGCTCAGTTGCATTGTCTAACAGTGAAATACAGAACTGATTTCTAAGGATGTATTATTGGTTTCATCTTCACTACAACTCCTCCCAGTCGCCCACTCTGGCCTAAATCTGAAGGCATTCTCCATAATTGCACGGAGGCTCCTGGATAGCCTGCAATTTCACATAGAGTCCCATCCACCAATTGACATTTTAAATCATTTCTGAAGTCCAACCTTTGCTTGCCTCCTGTTAGATCTGTGGTGCCTGATGTTTTTGTTGTATGCACTATGAACATTTTCCTACTGTATTTTTAAAAAAATGTGTTTTTAATCGGTAGTTTGTTAAACTTATATTTTCTGTTTGTATTTTATTTTAATAATATTTTCCATTAATCTATCAAATGTTATCTACTTTATTGGCTTTGCATTGCCTACTCCATGCTGTAACTATTTTGCACACTTTTTTTTGAAAACAACTCCTGTGGTTTTCAAACACGCTATATAAATAAAAGTGACCTGACATGACTTAGGAGGGGAAAGATTTGTTTACCTTTGATCAGCATAAAGACAGGAAGCAGGATGAGCAGCTAGTTTGTCTCTGTCTAAATTAGAAAAAAATTAACATGTCAAAGGCACATCTTATACACTTTATTTCTCGTTTGTTTAATTATTACACACAAAAATGCAACAGCAGTCAGGTTAGGCTAGTGAGTGTGCAGTGATACTATTTAAGTCAGTGCACAGTGTCTCCCTGGAGCACTTTCACTGTTGGTTTTTTTTTGTGTTGCAACCTCACAATAAGACTTCAGGAAGACACAGCATTCTTGTAACCAACAACCCCCAGCAAACCACAAACTTTTGTTTTGAAATCTCTATTTATACACGTGTTAAACCCTTGACTCCAAGCAGAGAAACTTCTTAGTGCAACAAAGTGAGAAATATTCCATGTGTCAAAGGGTTAGGCCAAACCTGGCCCTTTTCTCATTTTAATCTGATCCTCCATTCAATTCTACAATTTAATTTGTGAGTTCTTGGATTTTTTTATGCGCATAATTTTATGTTTGAGGGCTGCACAATATGTATCCTTTTTTATTGAAATTTCTCACAGCCATTGAATTGCCATGTTCAGGCCTTTAAGAAGCATGAGGAAAAACACCCCAGTGTTATACTTTTTTATATTTTTATTGTTTTGGATTTATTAAGATAATAAACTGCATACGGTCCTGAGAAAAATAAAGTTTTTAGTGGACTCTACGCAGTCATGTGAAAAACTAAGCACACCCTTAGTTGAACAGTTGTAGAACCCCCTCTAGCAGCAACAATGTGAAATAATGTTTTTCTGTGTGACTTTATCAGTCTCTTACATTATTGCAGAGAGATTTTGGCCCTCTTGTCTTTAAAACGGTGTTTCAGTTCATTGAGATTTGCAGCCAATCGTTTAAACAAAGCTCTCTTAACTATAGTACTGCCGGACATCGATATATTGATCACTTCCGGTGTTTTCATTTACTGCCGGTCGTTTAGCTGGCCGTATAGCTGGCAGGACAAGGGTTAAGGTCCTACCACAGCATTTCAGTAAGGTTGAACGTAGGTCTGTACTTTGACCGGACCATTGCAACACCTCGATTCTTTTCTTTTTCAACCATTTTGTTGTAGATTGGACATTGGACAATGGAAAACCTCGACCATCCTCTGCACCACACAGTGGACAGACAGCGTAGCACTTTCTCTCACAGACTGATGCAACTTTGCTGTCACAAAGACCAGAAGAGCTTTTCTGCCCCTCTGTGCGACACCTAACCTCTGTCCAACAGTGAACACTTTGCTCTCCCTGCTGTAGGTTCTGTCTTAATTTCTGGTTCTGTTAACTCTTCTTGCTTGAGCCAGTTAATTTGCACATCTTGTCTCCATTAACCTCTGTTTAATCTATCTATCTATCTATCTATCTATGCTAACCACCACTATCGAGGTTCAACAAGATTAAGAAGATAATTCATCTATCCATTTTGTTTTGGTCCCACAGGGAGTCACTAGAGATGGGCAAGAGTCATATATGGCTCCAGAGCTGCAAGTTCAAAACCCTCTCCAAACCCAAAGAAGTTAATGCTAATAAATAACTTTTCCTTCCAATTGTGGTCGCTTTGCATGGACAGGAACTGTAAGAGCAATATCAATCAAAAGTTTCTTATGATTAATCAGATATACACTTTTGTCATGTTTCTGCATGACGCCAACAACTAAACAAGTTGTGTACTTAAAAAAAATTCGCTCTTGGCTTTCTGAGCTGTTGTTCAAACTTGACTTGGCATTCACATGAACTGTCTCAGTTGGGAACTCCTTTTTCCAATTATCCCAGTACTGTATGAATATAATGTAACTGTTGCGTTAAGGTTGCTTCATCATCTTCATAGATGTTTCCTGACTTTTAAACCTTTCTTGCATGAAATATCATTTTATTTTTCAGCTCAATCTTGAAAACTGAAGCTTCTTCTTAAAAACCCAAAACTAATGAAGACAGAGTCTTCACTCACAGCCTCACTGCTGGTTTGGGATTGCTGTCAGTCAGTGTGTTTTTCAGTGTGCCGATTGGTCCTTGTGTGTACTCAACAAAAAAGTCTCCACCTCCCCAGTGGACAGCTGTACTTTTCCACTCCAAACTGAGTTTAACATCCAACTCCATCCACTCCTCCTTCTTCTACTCCCTCCAGAGTTCCATCTATTCATAACACACACCCCCCCTTCCCAATCACTCACACACACACACACAGCCAACAGAGGTTTCTTCATTTCTTCCAGGCCTTTTGGTATTAGACACAACCACAACGACTGAGGTTACTCTCTGATTGGTTAAAGGTTTTGGTAGAGGTTGAAAAAAAATACTCACTGTGTTTTTCTGGCAGATGTTGTGAAACGTGACAATGATTTCATCTTCTGCTTCAGTCTCTGTTTAACCACCAGGGGAAAACACTTACAAATCACAATTTCCATACAGATTCTCAGAGGGCTCGAGACTTCTTCATTTTCTCCAATAAGTGTTGTTTTTGACAGCTGCTGCTTTCTGTGGCTATGTTCACATCCTCTTATTAGACGTGGCCAGGAGTAAAAGCTAAAGATCACCAGGTCCAAGATAATATTCAGACTAATCTGTTGTCCTGTTGTATTACTGCAGGATTTAGGTCTGTGTGTCAGTATGCCCAAGACCAGAGCTGTGGTCACATGTTGGCTGTAATAACAACTTTTTGTTTTTGCATTTCATAGATAGATAGATAGATATGTATAGCAATTTACATTTATTTTGAAGAATAGCAAATAAATATTTAAATAAACTGCAAGTGAAAAATAATAGGACTCCAGAACAAAGACATTGTTGGGGGAGCACCATAAAGGGCCATGGCCTGCCTGACATTTTATAGGGCAGGCATGTTTACACTTAAATCCTCATGTTCCAATCAGAAACTACATTCATGTAACCTCCATGGTCTTTGAAAATGTCACAGTGTTTTTGCTGAAATCTTTAAATAAAACTGGAGGCATGCAGCGTGCAGACTATTGAATCATTACTTCTGTTATTTCTGAATGGGTCCATTTTGCCTCTACAGTTTCCCACTGCTCCCTCGTCATGTTAAAGAAACACATGGAGCTCTGAATCAGACAGACCCCTCTGCTCACTTACATCAATGCACAACGTGCTCATAATCATCCTATATATGGTTTGGAAAAATAAAAGTATTCTGATTCTGATAAAATTGTATTCTAAATGTTAGTTTAACTTTAGGCACATTTTTGTGTATTATGCTTCTTTGTGTCAGAGACTGCATATGACAAACTAATCTCGAACTGAAAGACGTTCCAGCGTCTGGCTTTGAATCAGAAACGAGCACCACCATCCTACCCTCTGCAGGTACATCTACTGCCCGTGTTGCTCCCTTATTGTATGTACAAACATACCTAAGTGCAGCAGGCTAGACTCAGACATATTTGTAAAGTAAAATACATGGTAGGGCTGTTATACTGGATTGCATTAGACTGCAGACTTTTTGATGTTTTCCTAAAAAAGTATTTGTTAAGCAACTATTCTAAATATATAAAGGTATATGTCTGTAAATTTTGCATTTGTACACCACCACAGGGGATTTTATATCAAACAATCAAAATGTGATTGAAGTGCAGATTTTCTGTTTTAACTCAAGGGATTTGACAAAAAAAATTGCATTAACTGTTTAGGAATTACGGACATTTTTATTAATTTTTATTCATGGTGCTCTAGGCGCTCAGAGTTCTGTTCCAAGCAGGCATGTTTTTTATTCTTTCATGTGTGTTTTTGAGTTACGCTGTGCTTAATTTGAGTTTTTGTGCATTTTCTCTCTTATTTTGTTATCTGTCATACCATGTGCATTGCATTTCATTTTGTTTCCTGTCATTTCCCCTGATTCCTTGATTGTTGTCACCTGTGCTCCTCTCCCTCCTGTTTCTTGTTAGTCATTAGTTCATTGTCGCGTTGTCTCTCTGTCAGCGTGTGCGCCAGCTACCTGCGTTTCCTTTCCGTTTTTGTACTTTATGGATTTTGTTTATAGACTTTCCAGCTTAAATAAAGCTCACTTTGTGTTCTCCTTATCTTGCCTCCTGCAGTCCTATGTTTGGGTCCTCAAACTCTTCCCACACTGAGATCATGACGAAAAGAAAAATCTTTAGAAAGATGAAAGCAAGATGAACTTGTACCAGAATGATGGGAAGAGATGAGTCTTCTTCTTCTTCTTCTTCTTCTTTCGGCTGTTCCCGTTAGGGGTCGCCACAGTGGATCATCTGCCTCCATCTCATCCTGTCCCTTGCATCCTCTTCCCTCACACCAACCCTCTGCATGTCCTCCTTCACTACATCCATGAATCTTCTCTGTGGTCTTCCTCTTCTCCTCCTGCCTGGCAGTTCCATCTTCAACATCCTTTGTCCAATATGTCCACTATCCCTCCTCTGAACATGTCCAAACCATCTCAGCCTTGCCTCTCTGACTTTCTCTCCAAACTTCTCAACATGAGCTGTCCCTCTGATGTACTCATTTCTAATCCTGTCCATCCTGGTCACTCCCAGGGAAAATCTCAACATCTTCAGTC
>VUQH01038332.1:0-11536 GCA_015106775.1 Etroplus canarensis | reverse complement strand
CACCTTCCTCCACCCTGTTAGGTCACTGCCCCCCAGGAATACTCTCTACCACTTCGTCCAATTTAATCCAGAATCCCTCTTTCTCTTCTAACTGGCATCCAACTTGTGGGGCATATGCACTAACAACATTCAGCATCACACCTTCAGTTTCCAGCTTCAAAGTCATAATTCTGTCTGACACTCTTCACCTCCAGAACACTCTTCACATACTCTTCCTGCAAGATGACCCCTACTCCATTTCTCTTCCTACCTACACCATAGTAGAACAGTTTGAATCCACCTCCGATGTTCCTGGCCTTGCTTCCCCTCCACCTGGTTTCTTGCACACACAATATATCTGCCTTCCTTCTCTCCATCATATCAGCCAGCTCTCTCCCTTTAACAGTCATAGTCCCTACATTTAAAGTTTTTACTCTCACCTCCACCCTCCTACCTTTCCTCCTCTCTTTCTGCCCCTCTCCCCCTCTTTGGTCTTCAGCCAACAGTAGCATAGTTCCCAATGACGCCCTTTTGGCTAACGGTACTGGAGGCGGTCGTTGTTAACCCGAGCCACGACTGATCTGGTATCGAAGTCGAATTATGAATCCGCATATTTGATTTGGCAAAGATTTTACGCTGGAAGCCTTTCCTGACGCAACCCTCCCCATTTACCTGGGCTTAGGAATAGCACTAGGAGTACACTGAATTGTGGGCCCCTGTGTCTGAGTTTAAAAATCAAACAAACAAAAAACTACATTTAGTATGCTATTTTATTTTGTTTTATTTTGCTTTGCAGTGTCCCCTGTAGTATCAGAATCAGAATGCATTACTAATCCTGTGGGGGAATTGTAGTATAGTGGTTTCCACACTTGTCTTACAAGTGAAATATCCCTGCTTCAACTCCAGGTGTCTACACAAGCCCCCCTCACTATGGAGGGCTGCGTCAGGAAGGGCATCCGGCTGAAAACCACTGCCAAGTTACCAATGCTATAGTAACCCTTTTTGTGTTTTATTTACAGGTTTTTCTACCGAGCTACTTAATTTTTTCTAATTTTACCACAGCTATTTCGTTTTGTCATATTGTTTCGCCACTCTTTTTTTGTTCAGGCTATAGCTGTCAAACGACTACATATCCCACGAGCTTCTCTTCGTTGGCGTCACGTCCGCGTTTTTTAATATTGTAGGACGTATATTACAAGGTTAAGTGAAGCCAGAGAAAGACGGCCGACGTTTGGTAATCTTGTAATATAGTTCACTCAAAATATCATCTTACTCTGGATTATTTGGCCTCTCTTTCTCCTTATACAGTTTAAAAAAGAAGCGGGTTTTGGATAATGCATTTTTGGCTAACGCACGTCCTGGTCATGGTGACGTCATTGTCCTAACCTTGTCTCATTGGTTTTGTCCGTCGCTTGAGAGTTTTCCCGCGCTGCCCTCTGCGTAAAACAACACAGTGAGCTGTCAGGCAGCTGCGAGCGTGTTGAAAATATTCTCTAACGTGTCTTTACATCGATAGCCGAGCTTTAACTATAATATAATGCCGTCCTCAGACTATGACCCGGCTTCTCTCCCGGACTTATTACCGCTGTACTACCGGCGGCTCTTCCCCTTCTCTCAGTATTACCGCTGGCTGAAGTATGGAGGAGGTGAGTACAAGGAAAGCTGGCGCAGGTTTATGTTAGCAGCTAAATAACCGCAGCTGTTGATCTGTGTGTGTTATTTAGGCACTTACCTCTCCTGATAATAATCCGTTACCCTGCTGACGCCCACTGATGTAAATTAACTACTGAAGTACAGTTAGCAGGTGCCTTTGCTTTTTAATGCTGCTTTCTGTTGCACTCCTGATCTAATTTAATCAGATGTCTCACTTGTTAGATGTCAGATTAAAGTGATTATCTTAAAATGCAATAAACTATTAAAGATTAAACCTGAGGATCAGTCCAACAAAAGCAAGTCACTTTAGTTGTTCGACCAGCCTCAGGAAATAGATGTTTACTTTCTAAACTTTTCACACGAGTTCATTCAAATAAACTCACACATTTATCTCGGTTCTCTTACCTGCATCAGCCAAGAGTCAGAGGATAATTATGCATCGATATGAATGTATTAGCAGTCTAATGTCGTTGTATTTAGTATATAATGATGTGAGTGACAGTTAAGCTTTAGTGTTGACACTGATTGTTTTCTTTATTTTGTTTTTATTGTTATTTATTCCCCCTTTTGTGTCAGGGATATTAAGAAGATAATGATAATTAAGCTATTTAAAAGTCATTTAGTATCTTTCAACACCCATCCTGCAGAAAATTTGTGACACACACGATGACTGATAGAATTTGAAAAAGGCAATTGCCACTGACAACTGCATGTAATATGAGAATATCCCAGTGCCACGCAAGTGGCAATTTTACTTAATCAGTGTTATGTCTCTGTGTGGTTTTTGTTAATTGTTTTGTGATACTCTCATCTACACTATCTTATAATGGACCAAATATTAAAGATTTCCATCATAAAATTGTAGGTCTCAAAACTGACTGTATGAGATTAGAAGTTTATAGGGTCTACCTCTTATCTCAAGTAATACATGAACAGTCCGGTGAGCAATTTCCCCCTGGGATTAATAATGCATTCTGATTCTGTGAAAGAGGAAGTACACCCTTACTGCTTCCATAGGAATTAAGTGGGTAAATAGCAACAGTACTGCAAATCAAATGACCTTCATTAATTGAACATCAGCCAGTGTAACCACCTCTATAAAAGCAGATGTTTTGGTAGCTTGCTGGTTTGCAGCATTCTGGTGTGTGTTAACACAGTGCCACAGACTTCCCAGGAGTGGACGTCTCAGCATATTCACCCCAAGGTCAGAGAAACTGCTTTAAACCCAAGAGCTACATCTCAGACTCTTAAAGCACAACCATACTAAGCAAGTATGATCTATTTGGAAGGGTTGCCATGTTCTGTTTTTTAGAAATGTTTGACTGTTAGTGCATAGTGTCCCCGGTAGCATAGTGGTTTGCATATTCGCCTTACAAGCGAAAGGTCCCTGGTTTGATCCCAGGTGAGGACACAAGCCCCTCTCACCATGGAGGGTGGCGTCAGGAAGGGCATCCGGTGTAAAACATCTGCCAAATTACTAATGTGGATTAATCCGCTGTGGCGACGCCTTGCGGGAGAATACAAGGGAGCAGCCGAAAGGTACACACATAACTATAATGCATACACATTTGGAGAAAACTAAACAAGGCATATAAACACAAACACCTCATGCAAAATGTCAAGCATGGTGGTGGAGGGGTGGTGATGATATGGACTTGTTTTGCAGCCACAGGACCTGGGCACCTTGCAGCCATTGAGCCCACCATGAACTTTTCTGTATACCAAAGTATTCTAGAGTCAAATGTGATGCCTTCTGTCTGACAGCTAAAGCTTGGCTGAAACTGGGTCATGCAACAGGACAATGATACCAGAGACACCAGCAAATCTACAGAAGAATGAAAGAATCAAAGTTTTGCAATTGCCCATTCACGGTCCAGACCTCAACCTAATTGAAATGCTATGGTGGGACTTTTAACAGATCTGTGCCTAAATTAAAGTCCACAACCCTCAGTGAACTGAAGCAATGTTATAAAGAGTAGTGGGCCAAAATTCCTCCACAATGATGTGAGAAGCTGATAGTCATATAGAAGATGAGTACTTAAAGTTACTACTTCAAAAGTTGGTTCTGCAAGCAACTAAATCATGGGTTGTACTTAGTTTTTTCACAGAACTGCACAGAGTGCATTGCAGCACCCCTTTGTGCTTTTGTATATTGGTCTGATAGTTGATACACTTGTGGATCAGATGTGTGGGAGCAAGAAAACAAATGTTTTGAAATTTTTATTTTAGTGTTTTTTTTCCTTTAAAAGAAGTACATATGAATTTTATTTTAGAAAAAATATAGCGTACCCAGTGTCTTACATTTTGATGGAGCTAAATATAGTAACTTATGCTCATAAATGTATTTGTACATGTGTCTTCAGCATTCAAGCCTGAAGAGAGTAATGGACCCAATACAGCTGATGCAAAAAAATGGTGAAAAAAACAGATGGTGAAACAATGCTGACACCATATTTTCTGTCTTGTTCTCGTCTAAGTCAGAGTCAACAGCAATATAAAGGACTAATGTGTCATACTTTTCTTGTACAATCTCAGTGCAGAAAAACTACTTTCAGAATAGAGAGTTCTCCTTCACTCTCAAAGATGACATCTACGTCCGCTACCAGTCTTTCAGCACACAGAATGAGCTGGAGAAGGAAATGCAGAAGATGAACCCCTACAAGATTGACATTGGAGCAGTGTACAGTCACAGGGTAAGATTTCATTTTCACACCACACACATCTCACAGGTTTGTGAATCACTGCAGACATATGTATGGAGGAAGTTTCTCTCTGGTTGTTTCCCACAGCCAAATCAACACAACACTGTGAAGTCGGGGACCTTCCAGGCTCTGGAGAAGGAGCTGGTGTTTGATATTGATATGACAGATTATGACGATGTCCGAAGCTGCTGCAGGTAGGGGAATTACGTGGTTTGTATTCACTGCTGCAAATTAATTTCTTCCATACCAGAAGGTTGTTTCTGAGTGTGAGTGCCACATCAGCTAGCTAATACTTTAAAACTTTAATTTTAGTGCTGCGGACATCTGCTCCAAGTGCTGGACCCTGATGACCATCGCCATTCGTATCCTGGACAGAGCTCTTCGAGGTTTGGTCATCACAGATTTCACACCAGGTGACAGCTTGTGTTCATTTTTGTCAAAGTTATCATCGAGCATGTGTTTGTTTTTATGTTATTTCCAGAGGACTTTGGTTTCCAGCACCGGCTGTGGGTTTATTCTGGCAGAAGAGGAGTGCATTGCTGGGTGTGTGATGAAGCTGCCAGGAAGCTCTCTGTAGCAGCACGCTCTGCAGTGACAGAATACCTCAGCCTGGTCAAGGTAAGAGTACTTCAGCTTTTAATAGATATGTAGAATTAAATGTCTCCATTAAAAATGACTTTAAAAGGAGTGCTGTTCTTTTTTCAAACTGTGACAGGCAGGGTAGAAAACATACGAATCCTCTAAAGAATTTTGAAGTTACTGTCTTCTACTTCTAAGCCTAATCAGGGAATTAATATTGGGATTACTGCAATTCTTTATACGCCACGTTGGGCAAATGTGAAATGCTGCTGTAATATTCCTACCTGGTAGATGGAAACATGAACACAGATCACTTAACAGTGGCATTGTTACACTGAATACATATGCAGCTCAGTATTCTTTTTAAAATCCTTTTGTTTACTCATGAATGCTTGCATTAGCTTGTTTCTAAGTATTAGATTTATTACAATTTTATGACCCAAGGTGAATGCTTAGATCAGTTGACTGGCAGCTGTTATTAGTTCCAAGCACCAGACTGACTCATACAGCCAACCAGTCCTTTGCAGTTAGAGCTCTGAAACTCTGGAACAGCCTCCTTCCCCTCTGGATGAGGTGCTCTTCCTCACTAACAGTTTTCAGATCACAACTGAAAACTCACCTGTTCTCTTTAGCCTTTTCAGTTTAGTTCTAATTTGCAACAATGCCTTTCTGTTAACAGAACTGGTTTTTATTTTTAATTATTTAGAATTATATTTTATTTGTGCTTTTAACTACGTTCCCTTACTACTTGGTTATTTTGTTTTCATCATTGTTTTATTGATTGTTGTGCAGCACATTGGTTATCATTTGTTGTGTATAAATGTGCTATATACAGTATATATAAACTTGACTTCATTTATTGAGCTGAAAGATGCCACTTCCATATATCCTCAGACAGGGCATTCCACAGTCTCAGGACTCTGATTCTGATTAATAATTAGAAGATAATTTTATTTATTGTGTTATAAGTAATTTAGCACAGTAACTAATCTTTCTTAGATAGCATACAAGAGTTGATTTATAAAATGTGATGTTTTATAGGGTGGTGATGAGACAGTGAAAAAAGTAGTGCTGACTGACCCAATTCACCCTTTTGTCAGGTATGTATGTATTTTGCATACTTTTGGTGTTTGTCTCTGAAGGTGTATGCCAATAAGACAGGTTGCTTTGTAACATGCCCAAGCAAGATTTTCCTTCGTCTCCACGCCCCTGTTAGCCTGCACTTACACTGTGTTTAATGATCTGGGCCATAAGTATGTTGCAGCAGTTTAAGCAGACACCCGACCCTTCCTCTCTTTGGCCACCTAGGGGGACACCGAGCTATTCCAAAGTGAGCCAATAGATGTAATCTTTCCAGCGTGTCCTCAGTCTTCCCTTGGACCTCCTGCTGGTAGAATATGGCTGAAACACCTCACCTAGGAGGCATCCCCGTTAGATGCCTGAAGCACCTCAAGTGACTCCTTTTGAAGTTGAGGAGTGGCAGCTCTACTCAGAGAAAACTCCCAAGGGACTGAGCTCCTCACCCTATGTCTAAGGGAGAGCCCAGACTCCATTTGAAGGAAGTTCATTTCTGCTGCTTGTATCTGCAGTCTCATTCTTTCAGTCATTTCCCAGATGCCATGGCCATAAGTGAGGGGGGAATGTGGAGCATCTGGTAAACTGACAGCTTGACTTTAACGCTTTAACACCACGACAGGTCACTACAGCGGCCACATCACTGCAGATGCTGCACCAATCCATCTGTCGATCTCCCGTTTTGCTCTCCCCTCACTTACAGATAATTGAACTCCTCCACTTGGGGCAACTATGCATCCCTGTCTTGAAATGGGCACTCCACCCTTTTCCACCTGAGAACAATGGCCTTGGGTTTGGTTCAGTTTGTTTTTTGGCTTGCAGATTTAATTTCTTAACAAAACCATTTTCATGCAAGCAGCTGTCCTTGAGTAAGTTTTTTTTTAAATTTCTATGCTTAGGTGTGGTTAACGATCAAACCACGTTTGTGTCATGTCCTAGACCAAATAAACTGTGCCAGGCGTGGTGTGCAGTGATGACACTAATTACATGAACTGAACTTTGAGGGAATCAAACATGCTTGGGCACAGTACAAATCACCTTGTGTTAGTCCACAGTAGTTGCACTCTTTCTGATTTTTTTTTTTGCCTCTGGTTTATGAAGTGCCTTCAGTTGTTCAAGGGTCTGTACTTGTAATCTTAACAGTAACTCTCTGGGCGTGGTGACGGAATACTTTTCCCGATATGCACTGCAAGACCAGGACCTGATGGGAAACAAGGAGTCTGTAGAGAAAGTCCTGTCACTTGTTCCTGAAGATATCCTTTTCTCAGTATCTGCATATTTATCTCATCAATGCATGCAATGCATGTATGTAGACTGTTTGTGGCAAAGATGGCAAATGTGAGCTTCTTTTTTTTAATGATTAGGAATATTGTTGAAAATGACTTGACCTTGCACATTACATGTAAGAAAGGACCTACAGCAGAAGTTCCAAAATGAGAAGAAAGCTGAGAAACGTTGGAAACTGATTATGGTAGAAGCCGTGAGGAAACAGGTTGGTAATTTTGCTCACTTTACATAATGACCGGTGTTTGACTTTATAACTGCTTTTTAGGCATTAGAACAGGAGGACTTATGAGTGCAATCTGTTTTCCCCAAGGGAGCTGCCAAGAAGGGCCAGCACTTTGAAAAAGAAATCATGCTACAGTATTGTTACCCACGACTTGATGTGAATGTCAGCAAAGGTGTGAACCATTTGCTGAAGAGCCCTTTCAGTGTCCATCCCAAAACAGGTGAGCATACTTTAAAGACGGAAAATTTGGCATCTGCATCTTCGCTCAGTGAACGCATTAGTAAGAGTTGTAATGCAGTATGTGTTTCTTTAACAAGTACACATTTGGACAAAGCTGCTGTTTGGAGTTAAGAATCATAAAAATCCAAGGCACTCTACGTCTGTGGCCCTTTTCACACGCTATATGGACTAAAGTATTGGGCCACTTACACATTACACCTACATGAGACATTCCATTCTAAATCCATAGGCATCAATATGGAATTCCCCCAAAACAGCTTCCACTTTTCTGGGAAGGCTTTCTCTAGGATTTTCGAATGTGTCTGTGGGAATTTGTGCCCATTCATCCAGAAGAGCATTTGTGAGGTCAGACACTGATGTTGGACAAGAGGGCCTGGCTCAATTATATCAGTTATAGACGAATATCTCTATGATACTGGAATTTTTTTTTAAAAAAGAGTCATGATGCAAAATTTAGTATGTACATGTGAGGACGTGAAGCCAGCATGGTCAGATGCTGTCAGATTAATGGGAAGGAATGGCTGTCTGAAGGGGGCTTTTGGATGGAAGTCTTTGTCTGGAAATAAAAACTAACAAGGAGATGCAAGAGATGATGCGCCTTAACGGACAGGAACTGGGGCTAGAGAAATCACAAAGGAGCTCAAAAAGATGCTGTGAACATCTCTATAAGCATGGAGAAATGTCAACCATGTAATAAAGGCTTTTTATGAGTGCCATTTCCTCTTGTTTCACCAGGTGGAAGATCTAATGTCATTTAAATATGAGTACATGAGAATACATTTTTTAAAAGTAAGTTTGTCTCACTGTATCATCTTTCTCTGGCCAGGGCGTATTTCTGTTCCCATAGACGTCAGCGAATTAGATAAATTTGATCCTTTTTCTGTGCCCACAATCAGGTATGTAATAAGTGAACGTTTTGTACTCTGTTGTCTACTGTGTGTGATCGTCATCAACTCTGATGTAACTTTATTTTATTGTAGTCTGATCTGTGAGGAGTTGGATCGGCCCAAGCCAGGTGAAGAAAAAGAGAAGTCAGAGGATGCCAAGGACAAGGAAGATGAGAAGGACGCAGCAGAGAAGCGCAAGATTAGAGGTGCTTTCCATTTTCTTTCATATTAGTATCACTTCAAATGATGCAGTCAAGTAAAAAAAAGTATATTTCTTTCAGTTCTAAGGTTTTATGTACCGCAGCATAATAAAAAATTGAACCTGCTCCTTACCAGGTTCTCAGAATATTTAAATATAACCTCAGGTGTAAAACACTGTCATTATTTATTTTAAAAAATGAAGACAAGATGAAGAAGCCACGTTTGGGAAAACTAAGTACACCCCATGATTCACTAGCTTCTTGTGAAGGAATTTTTGCCCACTCTTCTCTACGACATGCGCCAGTTCACTGAAGTTTTCGAGCTTTCATTTATGCACAGTTCTTGGACAGATGTCCTAACAATTGACTCTAGAACACTTTGGTATACAAAGGAGTTAATGGTCAACTCAGAGGCTGCAAAACAAGCCCAAATTATTACCCGTCCACCAGCATGCTTAACAGTTGGTATGAGGTATTTGCGTTGATATGCTGTGTTTGGTGTCCCCAAACATGGTGCTGTGCAATTTTGCCAAGCAACTTTATTATGGTTTTGTCTGTCCAAATAAGGGTGTTCTTGAAGTCGTGAGTTGGCCTAATAAACCTAATAAACCTACCTATATTGATGGGCTACATCATTTGCTTCTCGAAGGCCATTGCTGATGTCTCCCCTACTTAGCATTGTATTAACACACACTGAATGCTCCAGATCAACAAACTGCCATAACTTCTGCTCTTACAGCAGTAGTTACACTGGCTGATGATCAATTAATCAAGTGCATTTGATTAGCAGCACCTGGCTGCTACTTACTCTCTTGATTCCTATGGAAGCAGCAAGGGTGTACTTTATTTCTCACACATTGCTTCTGCTTTTTGGCTTATTTTTTGTTAAATAATGGTACGTTAAGGCCTGCTAAGTGCTTTCTTTTTTACATGACTGTACTTAGCAGGTGTGTCAGATCTCACCTGTCTTCTGTTCCTCTAGTATAGTAATTGTTCAATTTTTTTGTCTTAATAAGTCATTTCATGGACACTTTGCACTCCCATAAAGAGAATTTAGAAGTAAAAGAATCTTTAGACACAGCTAACGTCATATGAAGCTGCCCTAATTTGAGTTAACTACTTTTACTTCTTAGCTGGTCAGTAATTGCAGAGATGAACTTGTAGCTTTTGCTTGAGTCCCAAATGTCACTTTCAGCTGTTTGTATGTAAATGTTGGATATCTGAGT
Source organism: Etroplus canarensis (assembly GCA_015106775.1). NCBI lineage: Eukaryota > Metazoa > Chordata > Actinopteri > Cichliformes > Cichlidae > Etroplus > Etroplus canarensis. The sequence goes on along the minus strand of VUQH01038332.1, from coordinate 1,486 downwards.
TTCTCAGCTCACAGGTTCTTTTTCTTCACAGATTACAAAAGAACCAGCCTGGCAAAGTATATCAAATACTTTGATCAGTTTCTAGATGGAATGGCTCGTTCGTGGAAAGGAGAGCTTCTCAGAAAGAGTGGTATGTTTCATTGTTTGCATAATAAACAGCAATTTTTGAATGTTTCATGCTTTAATAAATTTCGTTTGTGTCCTTTTTTTATCTTTCAGATCTTCAGAAAGAATTCTGAACTGGATCATCAGAGAGTGACACTTTAGAGCAGTTTAAAACACTCTGTTACCTAAAGTGGCTGATTATACAAGCTTGGGGTCCATTTTGTGGTGTTATTGTGCTGTTTTTCTGTTAAACAATAATATCACCAAAATCTATTTTGGAGATGTATAAATAAGACATTCACAAAATAAACTGCTAACTAAATCCCTTATTTTGTACTACAGAATTTCACAGTAAAAGTAAAAGCAAGTTTTATATTGTTTGTGTAACTGTTGACTGCATTTGTGATAATTAAATTCTAAATTTCTACTCTCGCAACTCATTGTCTCTGATATTTTTTTAAAGTTGTTTTGATGTTTGCTTTATGCTACGTTAAATTTACCAGTTCCAGTATTTTCCTGTAAATTTGTAATTTTTTGTTTAAATTTGCCTGTTTTTTTCATCAATAATTTGACAGTTTTTTGTTGGGAATTTTCCATTTTTTCTCAGAAATTTGCCAGCTTTTTTGTCCTAAATTTGCCAGTTTTTTAACAAAATTTTCACTATTTTTCTCATGCATTTGAAATTCAATACCTTAAAGTTGCCAGTTTTGTCTTGTAAATTTGTTAGTTTTCTTGTTGTAAATTTGCTATTTTTCCCCTTCAGATTGTTTTTTTTTCTCCCAAATTCCACATTTTTTGTTGGAAATTTGCATTTTTTCTTTTGAATTTGCCAGTTTTTTTTCTTAAACTCTTTGACTTTAATTTTCTGTATTCTAATTTTTTTTCACTGAATTTTCATCCCACCTGTCCCTTTAATTTTTTTTTTTTTTTATTTATTTTTTTTTTTTATTTATCCATGTATTTATTTGCTTTCTGAGGCCTAAGTATGCTGTAAAGTAATATTCTCAGGAACAAAAAAAATGTATTTATTAATACTTAAAAATACTACTACAGAGAAATCAAGTTGATGAGCCATACCATGAAGATATGAGAGGGAGGCAGGTGGAACGGTGAATATCCAAGGAATAAAGATGGTGAAGGTAGATGAGTTTAAATACTTGGGATCAACCATCCAAAGCAATGGACAGAGCACAACAGAGGTGAAGAAGTGAGTGCAGGCAGGGTGGAGTGGGTAGAGGCGAGTGTCAGGGGTGCTTTGTGACAGAAGGATAGCAGCAAGAGTGAAAGGGAAGGTTTACAAGACGGTAGTGAGACCTGCTATGATATATGGTTTGGAGACGGTGGCACTGACAAAAAGACAGGAAGCAGAGCTGGAGGTGGC
>VUQH01038330.1:0-12903 GCA_015106775.1 Etroplus canarensis | reverse complement strand
ATTGGTGAAATCATATTGGAAATCAATCATCCAGAAATACAAACCTTCAAAGTTCCCATTGCAATGTGGATCCCAACAAAGCATGCAACCTCCTTAGCTGTGACAGCGTTAGGCATGTTGGATAATTTATTTGTACAGTTGGCAATTTCCACCCAGGTATCCCAACCAAAATACTGAGAGAAATACTCAATTGGCTCTTTAGTTCTGTTGTCATCTCTTGGTGCATTGAGTTGGCTCACTGGTGTTTGCAAACTAAGGGGAAAAAACATCAAGAGCAAATGAGTGAGCACCACATGCAAGTGCAAAACATTGAACATGTTTGCCATGTTTACATGAGCACAGTTTTTTTGTTACACATATGATATTCCACAGAACTCTGGGTTCATCCGGAATTTTCTCAACACTGAACACTTTAAGTGACACCAATACTAGGTAAATGTTATTTCCATCTATTTCTACGTGTATTTTATTGTTCTGTGAAAGCTTGCAGACTGAAAAAATGTTTTACTGTACTTTTGTGATGCTTGATCTGGCTGTTGTGGGCTGATGGTTGAATTCTTGTAGAAATAGGCCATTACTTCTGCTTCTGAATCAAGCTGAGGATCAGACAATTCAAAAGCAGCTGTGTCCTCTTCATCAGAACTCTGGAGTAGAAAGCTGCGGAGGTCTGGTAAATGCTGTCCCTCAGAGTCTGACACAGCTGAAAGATTGATTATCATATGAAGACGATCGTCATAAATTTTAGGAACATCATCAATAAATAGCCTAGGAGAGTTGTTCAAAACATTAAACAAACCTGGTCCACCTTCAAAACGACTGATGCTAGGATCTGACAACAGATCTCTGACTCTCATTTCCTGGTAGTCTGGTGCAGAATGGCTCCTTTCATCTGTTTTAACAGATTCAACATTAATATATAGCCTTTTATATAGTCTTTGGTATGAGGTAAAGTCTTGCTAAAAACTAAGTACACCCTTAATGCTTCCATAATCAAATGCATTTGCTTACTGATCATCAGCCATTGTAACCACTTCAATAAAAACAGTAGTTTTGACAGCTTACTGGTCTGGAGCATTCAGGTGTGTGTTAACATAAAGCCACAATCTTCCCAGAAGTGGATGTCCTGGCAAATTCACTCCAAGGTAAGACTGTGCAATGCTTAGAGAAATTGCAAAAAACCTTCATTCATTTAGCATGCTAAATGTCAAGGTTCACCACAGTACAATTAAAAAAGAATGAAAAAGTATGGCTTGTTTGAAAGGGCTTCCAGAAAAAAGTTGCTTCACTTTAAAAAGAATGTGGCAGCAAAGCTTAAGTTTGAAAAGTCTCCTCTAAACAAACCACAAGACATCTAGAATAATGTCTTTAGGGCAGACAAGAACAAAGTTGAGAGGTGTGGCCATAATGCACAGCCTCACATTTGGCAAAAAATAAACATACGATCAACGGACAATGATCCTAAGCACATCAGCAAATCTACACCAGAATTCAACCCAAATGAAATGTTGTGGCAGGACCTTAAAGGAGCTGAACATAAGTGAATGCCCACAAACCTCAATGAACTGAAGACATGCTGTAAAGACGAGTGGGATAAAACTCCTCCACAGCGATATAAGAGACGGATGAAGTCATAAAGAAAACTACTTTTTCAAGTTACTGCTTCTAAAGGTGGTTCGACAAGCTATTGAATCATGGGGTGTACTTAGTTTTTCACTTGACTGTATAGAGTCCTGTGAAAACTTTCTTCTTCACTCAACTATATATATAGTGGATAATGAAAGTCAATTCTATTTTTGTAGCATGTTTAAAAACAACAGTCTTTGACCCAAGGTGCTTTCCAGTTGAGGTAGATGGACCGACAATACAATTATACAAGAATAAACAGAAGAGAATATTTAAAAAATAAAGAGAGCAGGAAAAAATATAACCATATAAATGTCATAAAAACACAGAAAGCAAAGCAAAGCAAAGCAAAATGAAAATATTAAAACCTAGAAGAAGGTAAAAGCAACATATTAAAAGATGCAATAAGTGGACCTAAAAGTACATGATGGAAACTAGACAATCACTCACGCATATCACAATCTGCTGTTTGACTTTGTGTCTGATTTGCATCACCGGACCCCTCTGGGGTTCTGCTGGTCCCAGCAGCTCCAAGTAGGACCTCCTTCTCCTCCTCCTTCACTGGATAAAAGATGCACTGGTTGGTGTTGAGCTCTTGCATGATGCGACAGTCCGTTCTCTCTCCAATGTCCATTGCTAAAAACACAAGTCCAAAAGCCTGATTTAACTTGACACAACTACTTTTTATGAGTTAGAGACTGACATCACTTTAAGTATAGTAATAGTATTGAGAGGTGGTTAGCCTTGCTTAGCATGAGGTGAAAACAGCCAAACCAGATCAGAAACCTGCCTACAAAGTTAATCATTTAATGATGGTAAACCCACAGAAATCTTAATAACTGCCAAAGACATTTCATCCTTGAAATAGAAATTCCTCTGAGTTACAGAAACTCTGTGCCTTTAATTTCATGTTTTATCATATCACAATAGCAAAGCTCAAATTCCCCCTTTAAAAATGCAACAATAAGTCTCCTTATTACTTACATGGGATGACTGTATTTTCATTGCTGTATGGTTCTACATTCCATTGGATGTGTTTGCTGCCATGTGTGGCCAGGACATCATTCAACATAAGGCCGCTTTCCTCTTTCACCAGAACAGTCCTTATATCGCGATGATGTTGTGGCTGCACATTTGCACTCTGTCTATTTTGACAAACAGGTACAACCAGTGGCGGATTTGAGCTGTTCTCTTCAACCTTGATCTCCTGGCTCCCAAGAACTTGTACATCATTATCAGCGATGCTGCCCAAACTCTGTAATGAAGGCAATTTTTAAGTATGCAATGTGTGACCGTATGTAATTTTCTGGTAGAACGAGCGTCTCACCTGTCCTTCATTGTCCCTGGCCGTCATCAGGCATGGCTCTCTTTCATTTGTTGCTCTCTGTCTAGAGGTAAGGAACTTCTCCAGTATGATGCCTGGAGACTGGTCCATCTCCTTGTCCTGTTCCTCTCCTCCCTGCAGCCCTCCTTCATTCATTACTTCTCCAACACTAGTGGTAACTGACTCTAGCTCAAAGACAACTTGGTCTTCAGGAGATTCCTCTAATGTAGAGGGAAAGGAAGGCAACGATGCAGGAGCAGTTGCTTTGTTGACCTCAAATTCAGGACTCAGCTGCGAGGTCTTTTTGCTGATCTCACAGACAATCATTTCTGAATCTGAGGTGGCAGGATGTTTTTCATAAACTACCTGACAATCATCCTGCTGTTTCTCTGAATCCGCTCCTAAAGAAGCATCTTTAGCTGAAATTCTCTTCAATAATAAATCCTTTTTCAGACGTCCTGTTCCTCTTCTCCTGCTACTTGCAGCATTCCTTGTGACAACTCCCTTACCTTCCCCTTTTTGCTTCTGAACTAACATATCTTCCTCCTCTTCTTTGATCTCTACTTGATGAGTGGAACACGACACAGTTTGTAAAGTTAGGCCTTTTTCAGTTGTCTCAATACTGACTTGGTTTGGTCCTTTGTCAGTTCTTCCACCCTCAGAATTGTAATTTGCATTTGATTCATTTTGAGCAACAGTGTCATCTTGAGAAGTTGGATCATCTCTCTCATTCTGCTCCCCAACAGTGACTAAATCTACCTCTAGAAGTAAATCTTCCTTAACATCTTCATCTGTTGTACCCTGGACTTCAGATTCAGAGCTGGGATTCTTTGGGATACCTTCTTCCAGCCCGCCATCATTTGATTCCGAAGACTTCTCTGTCTCAGAAGTCTTTGTCTGAGTGGGGGTACTTAAAGGGGATTGAGGTATGAAATTTGGAAAAGTCTCACAATGTTTTATTTCGTCAGTTGGTGAATGAAGTATTGGAGCTATATGAGAAGGATTAGCATCTCCTGTTTTACTTCCATTCTTATCTTCATAGACACTCACTTCAACATCTGGAGGAGGAATGGGTAAAGATGGGGATGGAATCAAAGCTGGAAATGAGACACTTTGTTCTCTTTCTTCTAATGTAATCTCTCCCATCTCTGGCTCAGTATCCCAGTCTATAGCAGTATTCATGACCCCAACAACTTTTTCATTTTCTTTGGGAAGCTGGTAAAGACCTAATGTTGAGACGCCTTCAAAGATGTTCCCATTAGTGTATGTGAGACTGGGACTTTCTATGATATGCACAGTTGCCTTGTGCTTCTGAAGGGATGAGACTTCAGTAAATCTCTCTCCACAGTCCTTACACTCTAAGGCACGCTTGGAATGAGAAGAAGTTATCACTCCTTCAGTCTCTATTTTTAACGAGGCTTTGCGTTTCCTGGTGGTCTTTGGTTTGGTGGGCAGTGGCTCAGGTGGTTGATGGGAAAGCTGTAACGAGGACATCAATGAAAGTGCTTTCTGGTTCTTTTTGGGTCTTCCTCCTTTTTTCTTACCTTCTGCTGTGGGATTATCTATAGAATCACTTGTTGGATTATTGAGACTGTTATTATTCTGAGGAGACACTGTTTGGGACTCAAAAGGTGAAGCATCCGATGCTTGGCTTGATGCCTTTGAAGGGTCCAACTTATAAACTTTCAGCTGTGGCTGTTTATGCCCTTTCAGCAGAAGCAGAGAGTCTTGCTTTATATGGGAGCCAGGCGTGTCTGCCTTTTTGACTTTTGCCTCTTTTGCTATATTTTTCTTAGTTCTGCCATCCTTTGCATTTTTGGTCTGATCTTTACGCATTATTTTTGACTGTTTTTTCTTTGTAAGCATTGGTGGTGATACGGTTTTGTGCTTACTTATGTGAGCCACAGCCCCCTGAGCCACTTCTTTTTGCCTTTTCATTTTATTTTTTCTTGTCACTTCTTTGATTTGTTGTACCTGTGGGACCTGGGTCGATAAGGGTGATTTTGCTTCATTTGTAGACAATGCACTTCGCTCTGTCTTTTCCTTTTTTCCTTTTCTTCCCTTCTTCTCTGATGGTACCTTTTTCTCTGAGAGTTTTTTTGGTAGTGTTTTATTACTTATCACTTCTTCCTGCATTGGCTGACACTGCTGAGAAGGCTTCTTCTGTTTCTTGTTTTTCTTCTCTTTGCTTTGTGGACCAAATTTAACAACAAGGTGGGACGTTTTTGTTCTTTGGCGCTTGGCAGGTTTGGGATCAATTTGGAAGTCATCCCTGTAAACAGATCCAACAAAGTCTTGCATATAACCTTGAAAAATAAAAGCCCTGGCTGGCTTTCTTTTACGCACCTTCACCAACTCTTGGGCTGACATTACATTAATGGGTAACTCTGAGATTTCTGGCAAGTGCTTAGGCTGTAGTTGTGACAGAGCTTCATCTTTAGCAGGTGAGTTCTCTGATTCAGACAGGTTATTCTTGCAATTTATCTGCAGTTTCTCAGCTGATTCTTCTTCAGCCTTCTCATGCATCTCTCCTTGGGTGTCTCCATCCATCACAGGGTGCACCTGATCTAGATCATCTGAATCAAACACTTTTTTGGAACTAGTTTTGGATTCACATGGAGTTTGGGTAAGTGTGTCTGGCTGAACAATTGGGCAAGAAGAAAGGTCTTGTTCCTCTGGTTGTAAAGATGTCAGTTCCAGCTCAACTGTAGGCATAAGTGGTGGATTTGACAAACTGGTCTCTTGCTCATCCAGTACAATCTGCTCTGTGGTCTTATCAGTAGTCTCTAGTTCTGAGGTCAGCACCAAAGAGGAGGAAGCGATTTCATGTTGTGGCATAGTCTGGGATTGTTCTAGCTCCTCAGTTGGTATCAAAGCAGGGGTAAGTTCTAATATAACTGTTTGCTCAAGATTTTGTTTGAGATCATCTACCTCATTTTGACAAACCATTTGCTCCATAGGATTAGAATGAATTGCATCAATCTCTGGTGGCTGAAGGATGTGATGCATCACCTCTGCCTCAGGTCTCTCTGTTTGTTCAGCTGGAATGAGTGTTAGCTCTATATTTTCACCTACTCCTATGTGAGAACCTAGTTCTGAGAAGGAGGGATTTTCTAGCTGTCCGTCTGGAGTAATAGGTTCCAGTATAATTGTTTGCTCCATTGAGTCACTTGGGTTATTTGAAGGGTCACCCTCATCTGATTTAGACTCTGTTGGTTTCAATCCTATAAAATCTATTTGCGGTGGACTGAGATTCAAATTCATTGGCTCTGCCAGTTGTGACACCTGCTGTACCTCCAGCGGTGGCGCATGAGGTGGCACCTGCCCCAGTATGACAACTTGGTTCACTTTCTGCACATTTCCCAAAGATTCAATCAGTTTTCGAATCTGCTCTGTGTCAATATTGGCATCAACTTTTTGCAGAGGTCCGTTGGGCTCCACCTGTAGTAGTGCTGGTTGACAGATGGATATTGGAGTTATGATGGGTGTAGTCTGGTTCACTTGCTGCCCGGATGGGAGGACATTACTGGCTGTGCCAGGCAACACATTGTGCTTAGTTTTCATGTGATGCAACCGTGTCCTGGGGCTCTTGAAAGTGGCCTTGCATACAGAACAAGGATATTTTGTTGTAGAATCACCTAAAATAACAAAGGAAAAAAGTTTTGATGCACTGTGGAATACAATAAAAATAAGCAGTCATATTAATAAAAAGGGACCAAAACCAAAAGTTTACAGGCATGCTAGAAGCTCTAAGAGACTCTACATAGCCATGCCTTGAAATAAATGCTAGGTTAGGCTCATATTGCTGTTTCCCATCTCAGTTCAGCATGTTAGTAAGCTTCTTTGCTAATTAGCTTTCAGCAAAACAAGCCCACCCAGGCTGATGTGAATGTCGGGAGTTTTGAAAGCATTTAAGCATAATTCATAGCACTGGCAAAATTTAAACTTAGACACAATAAATACTGCTAAATTGCAGTTTACAACCCTAATTCTAAAAAAGTTGGGATGCTGTTTAAAATATGAATAAAACAATTTCATAAACCAATATTTTATTCACAAAAGAACAGAGAAAACATATCAAATGCTGAAAATGAGACATTTTACTATTTCATGAAAAGTACTACCTCATCTTGAATTTGATGGTAGCAACATGTCTCAAAAAACTGGGACAAGGGAAACAAAAGGCTGGGGAAGTACGTGGAACTAGAAAGAAACAGAGAAGCATGTTGAAACTAATCAAGTTAACTGGCAACAGACCAGTAATCTGAATGGGTATAAAAAAAGAACCCTAGAGAGGCAGAGTCTCTCAGAAGTAAAGATGGACAGAAGTTCAGCAATCTGTGAGAAACTGCATCTACAAGTTGTGGGGCAATTTCAGAATAATGTTCCTCAATGTAAAATTGCAAAGACTTTTGAATATTCTGTTATCTACAGTACATAATATCATCAAAAGATTCTGAGAATCTAGAAGCATTTCTGTGTGCAAAGGACACAGTCGAAAACCAATACTGGATACTTGTGATCTTCAGGCCCTCATGTGGCACTGCGTTGCAGACAAGTATGAATTCTGTCATGGACATCCCTGCATGGGCTCAGGAACATTTACAGAAATCATTGTCTGTGAACACAGCTGGGCGTACCATCTCCAAATACAGGTTAAAACTCTATCAAGCAGAGAAGCCATATTTGAACACGATCCACAAACACAGCTGTCTTCTCCAAGCCAATGTTCATTTAAAATGGACTGAGGCAAAGTAGGAAACGGTTTTGTGGTCAGACCAATTGAAATTTAACATTCTTTTTGGAAACCATGGACGCCATGTACTCCACCATCAAACCTGAAAGATATATAGAGGTTTTAGAGCCACATATGTGCCCCTCCAGACATTTTTTCAGGTAAGGCCTTGTATATTTCCACAAGATAATGCTAAATTGCCTACTACAGGTATTACAATAGCATGGCTTTGTAGTGGAAGAATCTGGGTGGTGGACTGACCTGCCTGCTATCCAGACATTTCATGGTGTGTCAGAAGTATTCTTGGCACACCATGATAATACTACAAAGAAGACCCAGGACTGTTGAGCAACTGGAACCCTATATCAACAAAGAATGGAACAACGGTCCTCCCCCAAAGGTCCAGCAGCTGGTCTTCTCAGTTCCCAGAAATTTAGACTGTTTTTAAAAGAAAACATGGCCCTGTCCCAACTTTTTTGAGATATGTATCAAATTGAAGATGAGCTAATATTTTTCATAAAATAGTAACATGTCTCACTTTTATATTTTTCTGTGTTCTTTCATGAAGAAAATATTGATTTATGAGATTTGCAAATCATTGCATTGTGGTTTTATTTATATTTTACACAGCATCCTGATGGCACTAACATGAATGATTGATGGAGGGGGTGAGAAGAGTAGTCAGTTATGAGGATGGTTTTCCTAATCACTGTATGGCTGTATAGTTGGGATAAGGACATCTGAAATGAACTGGTTATTTTACTAGTCTGATTAATTAGTTTTTTCTATGTTTGAAGGTGGTGAAATTGTACCAGGATTGGATAGTAAAAGTAAAAAGGGATTTGATTATTGATTTATAAATCACAGTTAAAATGTTCTTGAAGGACAGGGAAGGTCCTGAGTTTCCTCAGCAGGTGGAAGTGCTCTTGTGCTTTTTTGTACACAGAGTCAGTGTGTTGTGTGAAGGATTTAACCTTCAAATGTCAATACCTCAATATTACCTTTTTTGGAATTGGGGTTGTAAATGATTAGCCATGTGATTACAAATTATCATAAGGGTAACAGATATTTTTACCAAATTTTATAGTGACAGAGGCACTTAAAAATGTATTTTACCATGTTACTGTGTTTTAATTTATACAATAAGCCATTTGTACCATTGTCTTTTTTCTTACCGTCACCTTTCCTCGGTTGTGCTTTAGCTGTGGTGTCTGCTCCATCTCCTTCAGCTCCCTCTGGCAAGTGTGATGGCAAATGTCTCTGCAGAGCCTTGGACATGGTGAACCTCTTCCCACACTCCTTGCAAACATAAGGCCGCTCTCCAGTGTGTGTGCGCCGGTGATACTTTAACAATGTCAGTGTTTTGCAAGGTTTGCCACAGTCAGTGCAGGCATATCCATCCTGGCCAAAATGAATCTTTTTATGAACCGTCAGCTCTGATGACTTGTTGAAGGCCTGACTACATATTGGACACTTGAAGGGTTTCTTCTCTTTGTGGGCTCTCTGGTGGACCATGAGCTCTGAGGAGTTCGTAAAGTGTCGGTCGCAAACATAACAGGCAAACAGGGCATTTCTCAGTATACACTGTTCATATTCTGCTGGGTGGCTCAACTTGAGATGCCGCTCTTTGCTCTTGAGATCACTGAAGATGATATGGCACTCAATGCACTGCAGCGAGAGCTGAGATGCTATAGGGAAACAGGGCAGAATGGAAATAAAGTTTACATGCAACATGTATCCATATTCTTAGAATACAGACTAAAATCTAGTCAATGCATAAATGTTCAAAAAAAGAAACGTGCATCTGAGGTTATTTGTCTGCTACTAAGCACCAGAGACCACAGACTGTGCAGATTTAATTAAACTTCCTATTTTATCTGTTTATTCAATCAAAAAAAATGTTGCCATATTATGAATGTAGATTGTGAAAACACAGTACTACACAGTTAATTACTGAAGATATTTTTGCAGTAGAGTATGGGGCATTTTTCACAAAGAAGTCGCGGACTGTAGATATGAAACATAACCTCCCCGCTGGAAAATGTGATTTTAAGTGCTGTTACATTTTAATTCTTATAGTTATGAGTGTGAAAGTCTTAAATTTGAATATAATAATTAGGAACAAGCAAGTCTCTCAATCCCAGCCTGGGTAAGTGAGGTACAGTTGGGCCCATAAGTTTTGAGACAGTGATGCATTTTTGTGTCATTTTGCCTTTATACACAACCACAATGGATTTTCAATAAAACAGTCCAAATGTGGTTGCACTGCAGACCTCAGCTTTGATAAAAAATTGCATTAGCTGTTTAGGAATTACAACCATTTTTATATATAGTCCCCATTTTCAGAGGCTTAAAACTAATGGGACAAACTAATATTAAATATGCATATGTATTTAATGACGGCCTGAAATCTGCAATCCACATGGATGCTGTGTTTCCTCACCTGAGATGCTCTGCCAGTCCTTTACTGCACCCACCTTCAGGTGCTGCTCGTCAGTGGAATCAAAGTGAAATCAACTCCAGATTTTTCATTTGTTTAGCTTATCATGGAATAACAAGAAAACATGCTTCGCCTGGCTATGAAACTGCTTGTCACCCAATTATGCCATTACTTTTGAGCCTCTGAAAATGGGGGATTATGTATAAAAATTCCTGTACTGTCGTGGTTTACACATGTGCCTTACAAGAGAAAGGTCCCTGGTTCGATTCCAGGTGGGAACACAAGCCCTTCTCACCATGGAGGGTTGCATCAGGAAGGGCATCTGGCGTAAGACCTCTGCCAAATTACTGATGCAATGAATCTGCTGTGGTGACCCCTTGGGGGAAATACAAGGGAGCAACTGAAGGTGCACACACATACAAATTTCTGTAGTTCCTAAAGAGTAAATGCAATTATTTTGTCAGACCCCTGAAAGTCTGCACTTGGATCACATTTAATTTTAAAAACACTGTGGTGTACAGAAAATTACAGAAAAATGCATCATTGTCCCAAAACCTATGGGCCTGACTGTAGAACACGGAATGTTGCATATAACAAGCAAAATACTTACATGTGGGAGGCATGATCAGTGGTTTGGACAGATCCAATTTCAGAGGATCTACCATGGCCTTCTTGGAAGGAACATATTTCCTGCCATCACTTACACCTTTCTCCTGTTTTTTAGCCTTTTGCCCATCACACCTAGGATCCCTGGTTGTTTCAGGTACTGCTTGTTTTGCAGCAGAGTCTATGTCCATCCCTTCAGTGCTTCCTGAGGCTTCAGGTACCTGCTGGCCAGCAGGGTCGTTATCCACCAGCGCTGAGGCTGCAACTTCTGCAGGGGTTTCCACTGTTTCTAGCCTTGCTTCATTTTCCCCTTGTGTGATTACTGTGTCAGTCTCAGCAGAAGCAGCCAATTTGCTGTCCTCCTCCTGCTGCTGTGTATCTGGCTGGGCCTCAGCGTCCAGTGGCTGCTCAGCGGCTGCTGTGGTCACAGGGTTTGACCCACTCTGTGCCTGGCTCGTACTCTGCATGGCTCCCTACTTCTTGGCTTCTCCGATGCACTTGTTCATATATTTCTGTGTAATCAGGTTACACACAGAAACACACATGACTGATACACAGATGAAACCATTACTTCTGTGCACTATTTCGTTTAAATGTTGCATTAGACTGTTTATATATATTTTTCGAACGATTTAAAGGCATCTTTGTTATCCACATGGCGACAGCTGGGGGACTGGGGAATTACTTAGCTTGTAGCATTTGCATTACAAAAGAGGACCAATGGACAAGGAGGACAGCTGCTGCAGACTGTTGTAAAAAACATTTCAGAACATATCGAAATATATTAATAGGATACATTTTTTTTAAATATTGAGGGTTTCCTTGAGCGATATCCCTCTAATAAACCATACAAAAATAATAGTAGCCTGGTTAGCCTAATTCAGTGATTTGCGGTAAAAAAAAAAAAAAATCAAAGGTGCAAATATCGGTACTTCCGCTAATACTAAACCAAATATGCTAACTGTAATTTCTCTAATTTAAGTCCGTGCAGTTACACGGACGGTTGTACATCTGTATCTATAAAGTGGAGGATGTAGATTTACGGTTACCTATACGGACTCGTCCGCCCAAACATCTCGGCGTCGTCTCTCACAAAGCCAGACCGAAAGAGCTGCAGACATCCTGACGTCACGTCTGACAACAAGCGCCGAGGGATGATGGGAAATGTTGTTTTTTGACATCCAGTAGTTTTATGTGTACCTTCGGCTGCTGCCTTGCATTCACCCCACGGGGTCGCCACAGTAGATTGATCCGCATTGGTAGTTTGGTAGAGGTTTTACGCCGGATGCCCTTCCTGATGCAACCCTCCATGGTGAGAGGCGCATGTTTCCCCCATGGAATTGAGCCAGGGACCTTTTGCGTGTAGGGCAAATGTGTAAACCACTACACTACAGGGACACTTTTATCCACTAATAAGGCACAGCAGTCTGATTGGCACCCTTGATCTGTTCTAAGGACATTTATAACAGAGTTTACAGCAAAAACATCATCACAACTCTGTTAAGTCAGTTTTATTACTAGGCTTCTTAAGCATCTTCGTTTTCTTTCAGGTGCTCACTTTAGGGGTTGCCACAGCAGATCATGCGCTACCATCTCAACCTATCTCTTGCGTCCTCGTCTGTTACACCAGGGGTCTCGAACCTGCAGCTCCAGAGCTTAGAGTGACCAGATGTCACCCTAAGCAGGGAGCTTCTTTTAATGTCAGTTAAACTGTGGGGTTAACCATAGTGGTCACTTTACATCCTCAAGCTGCATCCACCTGGGAAAATTAGTCAGCCTAAAGTTAAAAGTTCTGCACATTTCACAGGGCATGATAAATCTCACAAAGACAATGAAGCTATTTTTACCTGGGTAAAAGGCCATTCTCAGAGTTTGTTGCCTTTTATTGCCAAAGTTATTTTACCAATTCACACGGGGGGAGAAAATGACATGAAATGACACAGTACATGTAACTTCAACTGCTCCCTTGCATTCACCCCAAGGGGTCACCACAGCAGATGAATCCGCATTGGTAATTTGGCAGAGGTTTTACACTGGATGACCTTCCTGACACAACTCTCCATGATGGGAGGGGCTTTTGTCCTAACCTGGACTCAAACCAGAGACTTTTTGCTTAAAAGGCAAATGTATTTTATATATATATATATATATATATATATATATATATATATATAT
>VUQH01038329.1:0-18189 GCA_015106775.1 Etroplus canarensis | reverse complement strand
TAATTTGCAACTCGGATGAACTTATCCTCAGCAGCAGAGGTGACTCTTGGTCTTCCTTTCCTGGGGTGGTCCTCATTTGAGCCAGTTTCGTCGTAGCGCTTGATGGTTTTTGCACCTGCACTTGGGGAAACATTCAAAGTTTTTGCAATTTTCTGGACTGACTGACCTTCATTTCTTAAAGTAATGATGGACTGTCGTTTCTCTTTACTTAGCTGATTGGTTCTTGCCATTATATGAATTCTAACAGTTGTCAAATAGGGCTGTCAGCTGTATACCAACCTGACTTCTGCACAACACAACTGATAGTCCCAACCCCATTAAGGCAAGAAATTCCACAAATGAATCTTGACAAGGCACACCTGTGAAGTGAAAACCATTTCAGGTGACTGTAAATAGTATGAAAATAAAGAAAAACCATTAAATGAGAAGGTTTGTCCAACATTTTGACTGGTAGTATATATGTATATATACAAAATATTATACTTATGCGTCCAAGTTCAATGTATCATAAATACTCCAAATTTAGGCAGTACTACATACAGTATATGATGATAAGGCATATGAGAATAATCCAGGTGTCATAGTGAGTTGTAAAGTTTGATGGCCACAGGTAGGAATGATTTCCTGCGGCATTCTGCGGTGCATCATGGTGGAATGAGTCTTAAATATAAACAAATAAAGGGTGGCTCAAGAATTTTGCACAGTACTGTGTGTAATGTTGTGTCTCTCTGTATCTTGTAGATGTTTTGCATTATTTTGCAGTTTTATGACTCTTCCTGATCATTTTGGATCTCTTTAAGTCAAGTGGTACGGGTGCCCAATCTAGAATTGGCTCCCTGCATATAATCTCTGCCCTGCTAGTGTCAAAAAGCTATCACTTGTTCAGATGAACAAAACTGCTGGCCCAAATTTGGACACACTGACGTCAGTGGCTGTGGGGAGTCTTTGTACTGAGAAACATGCTGTCCTCAAACTTGTAGAAATACAGACTGGTTCTCAAAAATCACCAAGGCGGAACTGGCTTTGCATCTCCTTGTAGTCTTTGCGCAATTTTGAATCTGTGTGTGACTGTCTGGGCATACACCGACTTAACTACCAATTTTGGGTGATATTTACATATCCTTGTTACATAAAATCACAAATAATGCAACACAGAGTACTGTCAAACTAAATCACAGAATAAATCACATTCTCATCAGAGCTTAGTTAAATCTCAGTTTGTTAATTTTCCAAGAGATACTATTTACGAGTTATATAACCCAACATAGAGTACCTTACAGGCCATGTTGCAATGGCATTCCGAAATTGCTAGACACTGTTTTTATAGTCACTCCAGATCTAAGTATAGTTAATATTTACACTGAGGCGGCCAAAGGTTATCCCGAAATTCATAAAAATTACTACAGTGACGAACATGATCTGGCTGTAAGAAATACAAACAAACCAAGAAAACGTTCAAATGTTTATTCAAAATATATAAACAAAATAGTCACAGTCATAATTCCTGTCTGATGATCACATTTATAAAATCAAGACATTTACAAAGGTGTGACAGCAATCCAGAGTCTTCACTTGCAGTACCTGTCTGCTTTCATTTTGCTTCTCCTGCAACAAAAAAGGAAATTCAGGTTTACAGTAGGCCCGTGCAATTAACCAGTTAGCTGTTTATTCATTCAGTGTTTGAAACACAACACTATGAGTTTAACATACGTCTAATCCTGCCATGTCAACACATTTCAGACAATAAATACAGATAAATCCTGTAGCTACTGTGTTTTCTTGCGTGCCTTTTTGCATAATTAGTCATGTAAAAAAAAGTTTTCACAGGACTTTTTTTCCCATAACTGTATATTCAACTCACTCTAATACGTCAAAGTAGGAAGGAACTTAAGAAAATTTGGAAGTAAGCAATATCCTCCAGTTATAATTATTTTACTTTACTTAACCCTTCCATTGTAGCTAAACATTTTCCTACTTGAACTTTTTAAATTGAACCTTCTTCAAAAGCAAAACTTCTAAAATCCTATCAGCTTTATTACTAAAGAGGAAAAAACGACATAAGCAACATAAAGTGCTAGAGCAAAGTGGATCCTCAAAACACAGGTGCTGATTTTGAATTGCCACCTTTTTCTTATTTGTGTTTTGTACAATGTGTGAATTTACAGGAGTGCATTCTGGCAGTGTGAATTTAATAACTTGAGAAAAGAGAAAATTTAATTGAGAATGCTCATTAAAAAACAAGTATTTGACAATAAGGATATAATAAGCTTATTTTCACACCTGTCAAGCAAAGCTTCATGAAATTTTCCATCCATTCTGGCTTTCTTTAGCGTGGAAGTGCCTTCCTCATTAACCCTGAGCCGTCGATCTTGAAAACTCTGAAACTTCTTCCTGTAAGCCACACAGCAACATTAATGAGTATTTGAAAAATTACACAATCCAATTCCCACACAGAGAGAAATATTCACTGACACCAAGGCTTTAAGCAGCTAAACCTTAAAAAAAATCCAAATAATGCTCCCAGGTATTATCTAAAGCACAGCATTTCAATGTTGACAGTGGTACCTAAACAGCTAAAGGCTCAGTGGTTAAGCCTACCAGCTGCCACCAGTGAGCATATACAGTGCTATTATTTAAATATTCAACTGCTGTAAGTTCTAATGGGGGCTGCTGGGATTTCCTGTTTATTAATCAGTCAGCATTTTGATCTGTATCTGAATAAGCTTTACCTGAAATAATGTGAAGGTATCACTGTGCTGTGAGATGTGGCATGAACATTGTAAAGTCATGGAAAACACTTCAAATAATCCCTCATTTTAACACAAGCAGCCTAACAATATATTTAAATAGCTTTCACAAAAGCTCTATAAACAAGCGAGGCATCTTGTCAGAAACCTCTTGGATATTTACTTTCTTTTCCCTCTGCCTGTATTTTATGATTCCGGAGCCGCACTCCATCCTGAAAAGCGTTTCAGACGCTAAACACTACATCAAGACACAGGCTCAAGGGCAGCCATTATCAACATGTCAGCATGATGAGTCCATTTCCCCAGTATTCATCTAAAACAAATAATAGAGTGGGAAATGCAAGCCAAAGCATGACAAGCAAAAAAAATGCTTGAGACATATTGTCTGGAACTTAATAGGCTACAGACAGGCTGTACATAAAATACGTTCAGCATCGTAAGTGAAAATGCAGCGTTGCCTGCTTTTTCATCACGCTCAAAGAGCAGACCATCAATCGCCCCTTAAAAGGCATGGGATTGATGAGGCAGACATTTAAAGGCGTGATCCCCACATCTAGATGTGTTTTTGTTGTCTAAATCTTGTAAGTACAGACTGACACACATGAGAATAATGACAAAGAAATTACTGTCCCCCCCCCCCACTTCATCAGAACAAAATACTTAGGTACTCATTTTAGAGGGAGCTGAATGTGCCCTGGTTAACCTGTAAAATGCAAAACTGTTGTGAAACATTAAATTTACTCACAGGAGGCAACAAGAACTTATAAAACAAATTCTTTATGAATTTTTACAAGGAAATTGTGTGAAACGGACTGGTGCTTATACAGTATACTGCTTTTCTACTCTAGCTGAAAACTCAACGCGCTTTTTACTACAAGCCTCATTCACCCATTCACACACACACACATCTGCACATTTGATTTAATGCCTCTAAGTGCATTTAACTATCATGCACACATTCATGCTCCAATGGCTGCATCGGGAGCAATTTGGGTTCACTGTTTTGCCCAAGGACACTTTGTAGACTGGAGAAGCCAGGGATCGAACCACCAACCTTCCTGTTGGAAGACAACCCACTCTTACCTCCTGAGCCACCATGAAACCCCCGCCTCCCAGAATTTATGATTCTTAAACATCACATACACATGACAAGAAAAACTGACAATATGTCAGAAAGAAGTTGATTAAACTTTGTTTTTTCTTTTAAACTTTTGGTCTTTTCACAATATTGCTGAGCTTTCATTTTCTCACTCTTGTATACCCTAAAAATGACTGTGTGTACTTGCAGCTCACTGTTTGGAACATCTAGTGGCTGTGACCAGCAGTGGGGAAAACAAGTATTTAGCGCATTTACATAAATAAAGGTAGATTTTTGCTTTAAACTCCTTTAAATATAAGCTTATTTACATGAAAACACACAAGTGTGAGTGAGCTAATAAAGCATTGACAGAAAAATACTCATATAAGTTAAATAGGTAATGCTGTCAAAATACCATGCATTATTGAACTATTTACACAAACTTGTAAAGGCAGCTTCATAACTCTGCCTTTTAATGATGAGGTACAGTGAAGGTGAAACTACTTTGGCTACTTTCTTTACTTTTGAGTAGTTTGTCAGTGAGAATTAATATTTTACTGACTGATATTTACAGCTGTCTGATTCATGCAGCAGTATAAACTACAAAAGTCTCCTCTGACATGCCAGGCTCAAGTAAAATACAGTTACCTTAAATTTGTAGTGAAATACAGTAGTTTAAAAAACCAGAACGTCAACGGCATCATAGCTTATCAGGTTATCGTAATGTGTGGACTACAGAAAAAAGTGATACGTTTTCTTGGCTGTATAGCACCAAGTAATGAGAATTAAAATCAATTCAGGAGTATTTTGAATACATGATCAGTAGTAACTGTGGCCGTAAAAAGCATGAAAATATGTGAACACATCAGCACGTCATAGCATTGACCATATTACTGATGTTAGCATAATTGTGACAGCAAGGCCCCAGCCATACCTTTGTGATATGGGAGTCAACCAACAGAATCACTCCCTCCATGATCGTGACCAATAAACTCCTGATCATCACCATCTTACAGAATACAAGTTTGCAAGTTTCAGTAAAATCTGACCAATACTCTAGGAGGAGTAGTGATTCTTGTGAACAATGGGCAGAGAGACAGTGGATGCCATGCCATGGTATTACCTAACTGGTCATTCAGCTGGATGAGCTAAAGACTTCTGTTCCCTTTCATTACTGCTGGCCAGTTTGCTGTCTAGAGGATGACTTCATTTTATTTAATTTAGAATCCTTAAGAAGCAAAATAATTGTCATTTTCCCAGGCAAATGATTAGCAATGAGTCTGGAAAAATATTTTTTTATTTGGTGCACCTGTTAACCAACTTGGAGCACCTCATATTCATCTAAATTTTTCACTACTTATTGTTGCAAGGCTGTTACCTTGGGCTGTAGTACTATGTAAAAGTGCCTTCTTATTGTGGTCACTGTGTTGAAAATGGATGTGAATAACTGCAGCCCCTTCTCACACTGCCCTAGTTTGAAAGAGAAGACTTGTGTCAGCTCTTGAACTTCCAATTAATCCAGTGCAAACTGAACTCAGCAAAGAATATCAGAATCAGAATACTTTATTAATCCCCAGGGGGAAATTACTTAAGAGTTAATAAGAGGTAATTATAACAGTTTACTAATTTTTAATACAAATTACAATTCAACGTGGACTTCCTTCATTAGTTCTTGTTTGGGCTACTTATATATTTGAAAAGTACTACATATAAACACTGGAGGTTACATACACATAATTGATCTCACAGGACTTCACGTTGCCCCTGTCCTCATCTGCAATGTCATCTTTACGCTTGACCTCTCGTTCTGTGCTGGTTCGGATCTGGACAAAAGAAGAAAAACAAAAACAGAAAAAGACAGAAGGGTGGTGCATTACATATCAATATCTTGAACTCCCTGAAGGGAGGTCACAATATTTTTCCCCTTCCACCTCAAAAGTCAGGCCCCTACAGAGATCGCATGCTTAAAATCAAAGGATTAACATGCAGCCTTGTGGAAGAACACAATTTAAACATCACCTTCACCATCTCGCCATCCCCTGCCGTCTTGCTCTTGGCCTCGATGTCCCCACTGTCACTGTAGGAGATGAAACAGCTATTTGCTGCCAGGAGAGCCATTTTGCCCTGAAGCAGAACAGAAAGAAAACAGAGGAAGGGGGGCAATAGATTAGATAGAATTGCAGTGGGATTGGTTGTTGTGACAGGCATGAAAGGTTGCCCAATATTTGATGTAAAAGAGTCTCAAGGTTGTGCCGGGCAGCTTGTTTATAGTTTCAACAAAGCATGAAGGCAAGCAGTGCACTACACTGATAAGGTAGATGCATTCTGCATAATGAGTTAGTTGCTCATGACTTCGAGTAAATGCTATCTCTCATGGGCTTAATGTCACCCATGAAGCGTGTCGTAAAAGGCAGGGGACTTTGGTTTAAAAAAAAAAAACCTTCAACATGATGAGACACAACTGAAAAATATGTGTGCATTAATTTCAGACACTGACTATCAGTGATGGGTGTTCATGGAAACGAGCATTTATAAATTTCCATAAAATAAAGCTGTTACTACATTATTAAAAAAAATTAAATATTTTTTGCACGCTTAAATGCAGAGACTCAGGACTATTTTCATCTCAAAATAATCTGTTTACAATATACTAGAGTACAAAATATCTGTAAAATGATAGAAAAAAGATAAAACCCATGAAAAAAACATTCAAATGTCTCATCAGGCCCATAATTATTCACACTATTATTTTAGCTTGTTGACTGACTTACTGATTTCTTTATAAACCGTCTCAGCTTTACCTGTACAACAACCTGGTGTTTGCAGTATTACCTGAGCTGCAGAGATGTCACATGGTATCAAACTTTTTTTTGCTTGAGTCTAATCTTTATATAGCCTGTTATCTTTATATATATTATTATCATATTAATGTCTGTAAAAACACTGAGAGCTAAAGACAATATCATACAATAGACGGGACTTCTTCCTTCAGCGTGTTAACGTCCATCTGTCATCTACCACTTTCTGGGGTCCAGGTCGCAGAGGTAGCAGTTCAAGCAGAGAAGCCCAGACTTTCCTCTCCCCAGCCACAGGGAACCAAGGCATTCCCAGGCCAGCTGGGAAACATAGTCTCTCCAGCGTGTCCTGGGTCTTCCTAGGGGTCTCCTCCCAGAGGAATGTGCCCAAAACACCTCAAGTGAGAGGTATCCAGGACGCATCCTGATCAGATGCCCAAACCATCTCAACTGGCTCCTTTTGATATGGAAGAGCAGCAGCTGATCTACTCTGAACCTCTCCTGAATGACTGAGTTCCTCACCCTGTCTCTAAGGGTGAGTCCAGCAACCCTGTGGAGAAAGCTCATTTCGGCAGCTTGTATTTGCAATCTCATTCTTTCGGTCATTACCCAAAGTTCATGACAATAGAACATAGATAGACTGGTAAATCGAAAGCTTTGCCTTAGAGCTCAGATCACTCTTCACCACAACAGGCCGGTACAACGTCTGTATCACTGCAGATGCTGTCCCGATCCGTTTGCCGATCTCCTGCTCCATCCTCCCCTCACTCGTGAATAAGACCCCGAGATATCTGAACTCCTCCACTTGGGGTAGGATCTCGTCCCCAACATGGAGAGGGCAATCCACCCTTTTCTGGCTGAGTGTTAGCACTGTCTATAAACAACGTTTTTACAAGGAAGACCTCATCTTCACACATTAAACTTGACTTAATGACTAAGACCTTCTTTGCACAGTAATAGTGAGTTAATAAAAGGAGTCATAAGTCTGAGTTGCAGCCTTTTGCTACTATTTCCCCCTGAGACAAATTTAACCAAAGTATTTCTCCAGACTATAAAGGTACACAGTAAAGATACTAAAGGGCTGAACATGAATTAAAAATCAGTCCTTTCAGTGTTTGTCAACAGCCACTTTGATAATGAAAGCAATTACAAACAAAACTGTGATTTAAGCATATGCCTTTAGCAGTTAATCTGGCTGACATCCAGTGTCAGGGTTCAATACACCCAAAACAATGCTAAATTCAGCAGAATGACCAAAACCCTATCCCTTAGCAGATAATGGAGTCACACTCTGTCTGTATTTGTTGTGATCCAAGCTTGTCTAGTCAAA
The DNA here is from genome assembly GCA_015106775.1 of Etroplus canarensis. Taxonomy (NCBI): domain Eukaryota; kingdom Metazoa; phylum Chordata; class Actinopteri; order Cichliformes; family Cichlidae; genus Etroplus; species Etroplus canarensis. The sequence goes on along the minus strand of VUQH01038329.1, from coordinate 10,239 downwards.
GTTTTGGTATGTTAGTCTATGTGATTTAATCTCTTTGAAAATTTTGGCCTTTCCTGAGGTAAAGATTGTGACCTCCCACGCTGCACTGTAAATTTGGGATGGCAGAGAGCATTCAGTCACTGCCTGCAAAAGCCAAACAATTCAAGGTACTTTATTTAGCTAATTTATGTTAAAAAAAAAAGCATCTCTCACAAGGTCTCACAAGGTTATTATAGTCAAATAAAACTAAACTAAAACTAAATGAGAAAAATAATTTTAGTTAACTAAAACAAAAATTAAAACTAGACTTTTGGTAAAAATTTAAATGAACTAAAACAATATTATGAGCTCACAAAACTAACTAAAATAAAATAAAAAACACACAGGAAATGGCCTTAGTTGTAGTCTTTGTCAATTTGGCCAAGTTTGGTAAGACATTCTGCCTGATGATTTGGTGCATCAGTTTATTGAGACTCAGGATGACATGATTGTGAGTCAACTGCCTTTACATTGTAAATTACAATGTACATACAACACTTTGAGTGTTGTATGTACATTGTAATTTACAATTCGAGCATCCTAAATTTTCCCCGAACAAGTACCAGCCATATCATAATAATCAAGAAAACTAACACTGAAATTAGGAAAAAAAATTAAAATAAAACTAAAGTCTTTCAAACAAGAAAACCTGCTCTGCAAACTAATAGAAACTAAACTGAATGAAAAACAAAAACTCAAAACAAAATAAAAATAAAAACTAATAAGAAAATGCAAAACTATAATAACTCTGATTAGTAATGGACAACAACTTGAAAATTTTACATCTTGAAAAGCATCTGATTTGTGAGTTGACTTTTATTTTGAAGTACTCACAGGAAATAAAATGCCAGATAGCTTAGCACTTTTAGTAAAAAAAAAAATGCATCTTCAAAGTGAGGTTGCTGTAACATCTGGCAGGTTTAAACAGCTGATCAGTTTGAAATATGAAATAAAAATACATTAAAAATACAAGTGTAAATACAGGAAGAAGAAGCCCCTGTGAGCTGATACATGAAAAACTGCATTCAGCAGCCTGCACACCTCTCAGCGATGAAAACAACTTTTCTTTCACTGTGCCCTACTGTTGGCAGAACTCATGCTATGACTGAAATACCATTACTACTATTATAATGTGAACAGATTTTTTTTTACCGCCCTCAGAATGTTGTGACCTACCACCAGTAACTACTGGTGACACCAATGAACCAGGAATGAAATTTTCAACTCATTTGTCTAGAAAGAAGGGCAGAATTTCCTTCAGAAAAGTCACTGGACTAGGTTCAGCAGTCCTGTACAGTATTTTTCACCTGGTGGCTTACATGATTAGAGAAATTTTTACTCACATCCTGGAAAACTGGTTCCCACTGTTCCCTGGAGCCAATGGCATCAGAGCGCCCCACCACCAACCCCTCAGAGTTGATGCCCAAGTACTTTCCGTATCCAGACTTCAAGGCTATCCTACAACAGCAAAAAGATGCCAAACACATTTCTTAGAAAGGCTAATTTTATATTCAAAATATGCTTCCAAGAGAATGTTTTTCTTTGTGAAAAGAATAGTTCAATAACATTAGTGGATGAATCTGAGATATATCAGTGAAACTAATGCATAAGAAATAGCTCTGTAACATGCAGTGTATCTTCAAGGATTGATTGCCCACAGGCTAGTAAATTGCTTGTGTACAGCTTGACAACAGAAACAGATCCTTAATATAAAATGCAGAAATGGGGTAATAAATCCACTGGTGAGAGATGATAAAACAATGTGCAGTTTATCTTTGTATACTCACCGTGTGTCTGAGACCTTGATGGCAGTAAACTGTTCTGGGGGGTCTGGTCCTTCATCACCTGAAACACATAAAGCAATGTTTACTTTTTAAAGAATTTACAAGTGTTAGCAGTGCTTTTCAAATTTAATGTTAGTGTTTCTTTCATTTTTAAGTTGACTTGCTTTTTTTAACCCTATCAAAATTGTATCTTTATTCAATATTTTTAGTTTGTATGTTTAATATTTGTCTTTTTACCTTATCTAATGTTCTGTGGACACACGGTTCCAATGTATCAGAGAAAAAAAAACTGTTCACACTGGATAAATGTATATAAATAATGAATAAATTACTAAATATACACTTAAAAAACCCCAAAAAACTCTTTGATCGGTAATCATATTCTGGATGTAGAACTTAATATTTTGACATACATTGTCTATTAAAAGTATTCACCCCTCTTGGATGTTTTGCCCTTTTATTGCTTTAATAAATGAAATCATGGTCAATATAATTTGGCTTTTTTGATAAGAATTTGCAAAAAAGATTCTTTCATGTCAAAGTGATACTGTTTTACAAACTAATGCCAAGTAATAAAAATGTATAAGGTAAAATAAATGTTTGGATAAAAATTCACACCTTTCAGGTCAGTATTTACTAGATTTACCTTTGGCTACAATCACAGCACTGAGTCTATATGTCTCAGTCAGGCTGGCACATCTGGACATTGGAAAATTTTCTCCATTCTTCCTTACAAAACAGCTCAAGCTCTGTCAGGTTGCTCGGGGATCAGGTGTGAACAGCTCTTTTCAAGCCCAGCCACAAAATGATGATTGGACTGAGGTCTGGGCTTTGACTTGGCCAATTCAAAACAATCACCTTGTTGTATTTGAACCATTTCTGTGTAGCTTTCGCTGTATGCTTGGAGTCATTGTCTTGCTGGAAAATAAATCTTCTCCCAGGTCATAGTTCTCTTGCAGACTGAGTCAGATTATCCTCCAGCAATATTTTTCTGCATTCATGTTCCCCTCTACCCTCCCCAGAGCATGATGCTGCCACCACCATGCCAGGAGATGGTGTGATTGTGGTGATGTGCAGTATTTGGTGTTCGCCAAACATAGCATCTAGACTGATGGCCAAAAAGCTCAATTTTTGTGTCATCAGACCAAAGCACCTTCTTCCAACTTGGAGTTTCCCACGTGCCTTTGGGCGAATTCCAGGCGGGATTTCATATAAGCTTTTTTCAGCAGTGGCTTTCTCTTTGCCACTTTCCCATACAGCTAGGACTGGTGAAGAATCTGGGCAACAGTTGTTAAATGTACAGTCCCTCCCATCTGAGTCACTGAAGCTTTTAACTCCTTCAGAGTGATCGTAGGTGTTTTGGTGGCCACCCTCACCAGTTTTCTTCTCGTCCCGTCACTCAGTTTGTGAGGACGGCCAGCTCTAGCCAGATTTATACAAATGCAATACTCCTTCAATTTCTTAATGATGGATTTAATTAAACTCAGAGAATGTCCAGTGAGTTGGAAATTGTAGTCATTTTCTGACTTATACTTTTCAATGATCTTTTCTCTGAGTCACCTGAAATGTTCTTTGTCCTCATGTTACAATTGTAGCAGGAATGCTGATGACCCAAAGACTGGACCTCCCAGACACAGGTGTTTTTACACTACAATCACTTAATACACATCAACTGCACTCAGGTGATCTCCATTTCACTAATTGTGACACTGCCTGAATCAACTAGCTAGACCTCTGTTGAATTAAGTCAGTCCCTTTAAAGGGGGACAATATTGATGCATTTATTTTACACTATATATATTTTTAATTGACAGTTTGTAAAACTGTTTTCACTGTCACATGACACAAGCTTTTTTTGTCAAAGTCTTGTCAAAAAAGACAAATTATATACAGATCATGATTTAATTTATTAAAGCAAGAAAAGAGTGAAACATCCAAGGGGGGGTACTTTTTATAGGCGTTGTAATAATTCTTTTGCACACAAACTGATGAAGTACTATTTACTCTGTAACACCCATGTGCTACTGTTAAAATGTCTATAATCTCTTCTCACACAATGTACATCCTTTAAACCTGCTTCATATTTTAGTTACATATTCTTTTAATTTATGATGCAAACTCTTTGGCTATGCAGTGCTATGCTGATCTGGGTCCATTAAGAATCACTGACACATTTATGACAGCACATGGAAGGAAATGTGTACTTATTACTAATGCTATTTGTACTTAAAACTAAAACTTTATTTAACACTAAGGTCTCCTTAGTTCCGCATAAGGATCTGCCTGTGATGAGGTCACTTTGTGACATTTACAGTAAGTCAGAGCTTTGAGTAGTGTATCATATAGGTCAAGAGAAGCAGAGTCTGCAATAACAAGAAGAAATTTATTAATAAAACAGAGGAAAAACATGACATAAGCTGCTTTTCAAAAGTTTGATCACGTTTAAAATATATTAGACTGTGACCCTCTGAGAAGACTAAAAGAACACCAGCATGTTCTGCTGACCTGTAAGTGAATGTGAATACTTTAGCAGTTTTCTACAAGGCTGTAACATCCACAGTGTGGCATCAGTGAAGAAAATTCAGTAAAGACGATGAAATCGCTAATCTCCCTTTATACACTGCTAGCTTGTGTCCTCTTTCATCTACTAGAAATTGGTGTTTATGCATGCAGAGGATGAGGACCAACTAAGGGAATTGGGATGTTTTAATCTGCCAGCCATTTTCACAGGTTCTCACTAAACGTGGGCAGAATTAATTGTTAGTAATGTCTCTTTCTGGGCAGACTGTGTCAATGATCAACACTTCCTCAGAAGTGCCTGAAGGCAGAAATGAGTGAAAATTCAGAGCTGGCTCTGTCCTTCTCCTCAATTCAACCCCCGTTCAGCCCATTCAGTCTAGTGTCGGGATTTACTATGTAAATAATTAACCATTTTGTGGATTGAAGGTGAAGTTCCTCTTCATCAACACCATGCCAGGAGCCTACAGTATAACTAACCCCAGATTAAGTTTTTGCTTCTCAGGTTTGTCTAAGTGTGGAATAAGTAAAAAGGTGCAGACTTTGCATCATCATTTAAAAAGACAAAATGAAATGCAGAACTACTTACACTTCCTAAAGTACACAGTCTTTTTTCACAATATAATCATTTTCAATTTCTCAGTGTCTGAAATCAACACCATGTGCATATTATACCCATAAAATAATCCAAAATAATATAAATGTGTTCCAAACAGGGAAAAGTAAAGTTTACAAAATGTCAGACGACTGGGAAAGAAGAACATCAATGATGTAGTTGCTGATCCAGCTCATTATCCCTCACAATTCACAGGTTATTGTAATATGTGAAGTACAAAAAGAAAGATACATTATCTTGTCATTGGTTGGCTGTATTGCATCAAATAATGAGAATTAAAATCCACTGACAAGTCAAAGAGGCTTGCAAACAGTCAAATCCAGGACAAATTAATCTTGCTCACCACCGTATAAAAGTTTTTAGAGTTCAGGAGTATTATGACTATAAGGTCAGTAGTAACCATGGCCATAAAAACCATGAAAATATGCAAAAGCATTGAAAATATGTGAACACATACTGATGTGAATATAATGGTCATGATCTTCATGACCACTATCTAAGAGATTTCAAGTGGTATGCAACATGTGCTGCAAAGAAATATTTCAAGTTTTCACATTGCTATTAGCAGTAGGTTATCTAAAAGAACAGAACCATCAAAATCTGCCAGCATGACAGGAATAGCAAACACAGGAACTGGCACAGTGGAATGGTGCAAATTGAAGTTTTCCACTTGTAAAAGGGGAAGCTATGCGATTCATGTTGGTGTGAACCAGGCTATTGCTCTATTATTGCTCACAGGGACACAATGCCACACCTATACTAATAAACCTAATGATGGCATTTATATATAGATGGCCAAGGGACACACGCAACATTATGAACAGTACACTGTAGAACAAGACTCTTAGGAAAAGCAATTCTTGTGAAAACGGAAAAGTACTTATAAAATGACAAATATGACCTTGAGTACGGTTTGGGTGAAGACCCATTAGATGTGTGCACTGTGTGCAAGTTTCACTCAAATCTGACCAATACTTGAAGGTGAGTAGTGATTTCTGTGAACTGTGGTCGGACAAATGGACTATGGAAGCCTCACCATGCCATTAGCGCATCAGTCTTTTGGACGGATGAGTTGGAAAAACATTATAACTTATTTTTTATGATATCTACTGTGACTCACAAAGAAAAGTATCATCTGAGAAGTTAAGCTCAGTAAAGAGTAGTTTTTTAAATTAAGTTTCTTATGAATTGCAGCACAATTTACATACTGTAAAACAAAGACTGTAAAAATTCCCTTTAATAGTTTTCAGTTACAAATTGTTTAAAATTAATCAGAAAATTGTATTTCTTTTCCAAAACAGCAACACATTATAACCATATCATCAGCTGATAGATGTACAATAACTATTCCACCACACTGCATTCAGAAATCTCACCAAAGACCCCAAACTTGCAAAGAAAGCAAACATCAGTTTGTGTCTCATACTGGCTCTACTTTTGTGTTAGTGATGATGATGATGCGAGCTGGGTCTCTGTCAATATGGTCCAGAGACCAAGTTTGCAAAGAAAGAGCCTGTGGAAGAGCCACTAGGAGTGTGTACCTTCAAGGGGTTGTGAACCATAAATTTGTCCCCCACTGTCAGATTGTTACTGTAATGCTTACTGTAATGTCCTGATGCCAGGTGTGATTGACGTAAACTGTGGGGCCTGCCACCATACGACTACTTACAGTGCAGAAAAGGGAGTTTTTTTCAATCCACACCAACAGAATATTTGCTCACAATGAACTCTACTCGCCACATTCGGCTTCCTTTGTCCATCCATCCATTTTCTGCTGCTTATCCAGGTCCAGGAGTCTGACCAGAGATGCCCAGACCTCCCTCTCCCTGGCGACCTCCTCTAGTTCTTCTGGGGGGACATCAAGGTATTCCCAAGCCAACCAAGTGACATAATTACTCTAGCATGTCCTAGGTCTGCCCCAGGGTCTCCTCCTGGTAGGACATGCCTGAAACACCTCACCTAGAAGATGTCCAGATTGCATCCTAGTTAGACGCCTGAACCATCTCACCTGGCTTCTTCTGTGGTGGAGGAGCAGCGACTTCACTCTGAGCCCCTCCCAAATGACCAAGCACCTCACCTTATCTCTAAGGGAGAGCGCTGACACCCTTCAAAGGAACCTCTTTTCTGCTGCTTGTATCTGTGATCTCATTCTTTCCGTCACTACCTACAGCTCATGAACATAGGTGACAGTAGGAATGTAGCTCTCTCTTCACTGCAACAGACTGGTAAAGTGTCCACATCACAGCAGATGCTACACCAATCCATCTGTCAAACTACTGCTCCCGTCTCATGAACAAGACCCTAAGATACTTAAACTCCTTCTCTTGGAACAGTCCAACCTTTTCTGACTGAGAACCATGACCTCAGACTTGGAGGTGCTAATTCTCATCTCAGCCGCTTTACGCTCAGCTGTACCCCAGCGTAAGCTGGAGACCATGGCTCGATGAAGCCTGCAGAACCACACTGTCTGTAAAACGTAGATCTAACACTGCTAGACCCTCCACCCGTTGGTTGCACCTAGAAATTCTGTCCATAAAAATAAAAAACAGAATTGGTGACAAAAGGCGGTCCTGGTGGAGTCTGACTTATTGCCAGTGATGGGAACCAGGCTCTCATAACAGTTGTAAAGGGACTTAATATTACCGCATTGTTCCTCCTGAATCCACTTCCTTTATCATCACACCCCCAAGCGAAGACGACAAAGGAAGGTCCCCGTTTCAATACAGCATTCATCGCAGACAGACAAGTCCAAGTTATTGGAACAAGAAGTCCAGAGAGCATACAAACATAGCATGAGCAATGGGAGCAAAGCAGCACTTCAGAAGACAACAAACTTAAATGGATAGCAGCTAAATTTCAATCTGATATGCTTTTTTCTTTATATGGATGGAACTTGAACTGGGTGGAACTTCTAACATACAAAATCAGTCCCTATAGCAGCTGATCTTACTGTTAAAGCCCCTGTCACACCATGATGATTTAACAAGTGTATGCCAACACATTCAAATTCCCTTAAAACACAGGCATACGCAGAACAATGACGTTAAATGGACGTATACATAACATATATGCTAGCGTACTGCCGGCATTTACAACTTGAAGCCCATTTATACCACTCCCCTTAAACGCACCACATACAGTATGCAATTATTCAGCAGCTGTGTGGGAAACATGTTCAGTTCGACTGGATCACGTCAAATATTTCTACTTGGGGTATGTTTGATATATGTTACACATATGTTAAAAACATGTGACTTGTAGGTTATTAATACGTTTTGGGTACCTCCACGTATTTTAACATGAGTTACGTGAGTCTCCCTATACATTAAGTACCTGCAACATATGGTCCTTGTATGTGGGACGTAAGAGCCATACGCTGGCAAACGTCAGAGGTTTTGAGCATGCTTAAAATTTTCCCGCAACCTCGCCATACTACCACATATACCGGCGTAATTATGCGTGCTCTTAACACATACAAAACTTCCCTAGAATTGATGCACACCCGCGTATTTGCAGTTTTTTTCCCACGTCAGCATACAGTTGTTAAATTGTCATGGTGTGACAGGGGCTTAAAAGTAAAAAACTTGGATGAACATTAGCACAGTGTGTTCTAGGTACAGCACAAGAACATAGATTTTATAGCTGAAATGTGGTTTTACACAATTTATTATCTGATTACTGCTACTGTCCTGAGAATAAGCTATGAGCTGCATGAAGGTGCTGAACCTTTGAAATAACTCTGCTAAATTCTGATGTATCTCCGGCCTCTCATCTTACCTTTGTGTGGTGCACCAAGTGTGAAGAGCCCAGTATCCAGGGCATGGATGTACGAGTTGTTCTGCATCTCTATGGCAACTGTTCCTGTAATTTCTCCAAAGCCACTTACAGACCACCAACCACCTAGTTAGCAGAAAAACCCATGTCAGCACTTAAATAATGTATGACAATACTATGAGATTGATATACATTTATATAAAGGTTAAAATAGACTCTTTTGGTCTTTGATATAACACTAATCTTAATTAATGTTTGCATGATTAAAGTTTGATCAAATTTCTCTGATTTATTCCTTTTATATTAAAAACAGAAGGCACAGATATTTTCTCACTTCTCCCACTCTAATCACCTTAGCTGTGTACATGCTTACAATTCTGGCTACAAGTGGACAGATTACAAATGCATGAATATCATGCATATTCTATATTAATTTCAAAATTGTTTTATTATGGTTTGTAGCTCATGAAAAACAGACAAACCAGTAGCTGAGATTAGATTATTTCATTTTGATCTTGAGCAAATTACTACTTAAACCATGTAATACTGTGCATCTCTTAGCCTAGTTCAGTATACACAACGACAATCATGGGGAAAATTGCTGAATTGACAGTTGTCCAGATGACGATCGGTAGCCTCCACAAGGCGGATAAGCCACAGAGGGTCACTGCTGAAAAGGCTGGCTGTTCACAGAGTGCTATATCAAAGTATATTAATGGATAGTTGACTGGAGGGGGAAAGTTTAGAGAGAAAAATGCACAGACAACATGGATGACTGCAGTCTTGAGAGGATTGTCAAGAATAGCCGATTCAAGGACTTGGGTGAGCTTCATAAGGAGTGGACTGAGGCCGGTGTCAGTGCATCAAGAACCACAATGCAGAGATGTCTTCAGGAAAGGGACTACAACTGTTGCACTCCTGATATTAAGCCACTTCTGAACTAGACACAATGTCACAAATGTCTTACCTGGGCTAAGGAAAAAAAAAGAACTGGAGCGCTTGTCAGTACAAAATAGTGGTGTCCCCGTAATGTAGTTGTGTACACATTTGCCATCCCTGATTTGATTCCAGGTGGGGACACAAGTGCCTCTCACCATGGAGCGTTGTGTCAGGAAGGGCATCCGGAATAAAACCTCTGCCAAATTACCAATGTGGATTAACCCGCTGTGGGAATTCCTTGGGGAGAATACAAGGGAGCAGCCGAAGGTATTTCTTTAAGCTATAATACACTGCCCGGCCAAAAAAAGAAAAGTCGCCACCTGGATTAACTAAGCAAATAGGTACGAGCCTCCTATTGGATAATTACTGCATGGGCGATTATCATTCAGCTGGCAACAAGTTATTTAATCCCAACTGGTGCAATGAGTTGCTTCTCATTTCTTAAACAGCCATGTCGAAAGACACATCCTGTGGTCATGGAAAAGATGTCTGTTTAAAAAGGGTCAAATCATTGGCATGCATCAAGCAGAGAAAACATCTAAGGAGATTGTAGAAACTACTAAAATTGGGTTAAGAACTGTCCAACGCATT
>VUQH01038328.1:0-11726 GCA_015106775.1 Etroplus canarensis | reverse complement strand
AAGATTTTTCATATATATATATATATATATATATATATATATATATATACATATATATATATATATATTCTTAAATATAAATATAGGAGACTGGTTCACAGTAACAGTAGGCTAATGCAGCTACATAAACTAAGTAGCAGAAAAAGGTGATGCTCACAAGCACCAGGAGAAGGGCAGCCAGTCAAAAGAATGTTGGCTTGTAGGGAAGAAGGTCTTATAGAGACAGTAGGATGAACAGAGGGCTTTCACAAAGGGGCAGCATAACTGGATAAATACCATAAATATTTGAAAAGTGACTCATTTAAGGCCACTTTAGTGACTTAAAAATAAGCTGGAAAAGTTTTAGGTTACCTTTGAGTATCAAAAAAAAGCTGTTGCCACATATCATTACATAATGCACTATTGGATGCATTAATCTGGGATATGTTAATTGGAAAATAAAAATTGCAGTTGGTCAAGTAAGGGCTTACTTTAACAGTATAAACTTCTATTCAGCTCTTTAACCTATAACAATGTTTTATCTGTTAAATCCAAAATTAAAGGTAAAGTAGAAGTGTTAATAGCACAAGAAATAAAAAAATAATGTGTGCAGATATTCTAAGTGTATGTACTTAGATTCCAGCACTGCCTCAGGTTGAGACTGTAAGTGCTTTCACTTTAAATGCTACTTTTGATTATTATGCAGCATACAAAATGAAGTGTTCTTCACATTGAACTATTGTTCCAGTTATTAAGTAATTTACTGCACCTCTTTTGCTGAGAAGAGATAAGAATTAATGTGAGGTTGGAACATAAGGAAAGAGAAAGTTAATATGGAGTTCAGAATATCACAGGTGAAAAATATAATGCCAATGCAAAACGTGACTGTACGAGCCCCACAAATACAGTAACTATCTTTTGTCAAACTTTACTCCATATTTCTGAGATCTTATCCTGCCATGAAACATTTCTTTACCACAGGAAAATTAAGAATAAGGACTATTAAAAAGGTAATAACCAGACTGCAGCTACTGCGTTTCAGCTAGCTTTGGCTAGCTATAAATAATGTGGGATCATTGTTTCTGGGCACATTTGTTTCTTAATAGAATTTAAATTCTGCTATTCCAACAGATGAAGAATAAAGTTTGCAAAACATAAAGACATTTGGTAAATCTTAAAATATGACTATTAAGAAAAAACACATCAGATACATGCTCTAACGCACATAAAGCTAATTAGCCTTTCTTATTAGAGTAGCACTGAATTCATGTAATTTTCAGTGGTAAGCACCTCCAAATCAAATTATTTAAAGAAGAATTAATTTTTTTTACATCAAGTCAAATTTATTTATATAGCGCATTTTTAAAAATAACCTCACTTGACCAAAGTGCTTCACATCAATTTTAAATTCACTTGTAGATTATTAGAGGAAACATGCAGTTAATTTTTTAAAAATATGAGTTTTTTCTGATGTAAAAAAATATAATCCTTTCAAAACTTTTCTCCTTTAATGTGACCTATAACCTGTACAATCTGATTGAAAATGAAACAAATCTGTTTTTGGAAAAAATATGAAAATAAAAATGTACATTAAGCTGGTTGCATAAGTATGCACACCCTAAAACTAATACTTCGTTGAAGCACCTTTTGCTTTAATCACAGCATTCAGTCTTCTTGGGTAGGAGTCTATCAGCATGAAACATCTTGACTTGGCAGTATTTGCCCACTCTTCCTTATAAAAACACTCTAAATCTGTCAGATAGTGAGGGCATCCCTTGTGCACAGCCCTCTTCAGGTCACCCCACAGATTTTCAGCTGGATTCAGGTCTGGGCTCCGGCTGGGTCATTCTAAAATTGTAATTTTCTTCTGGTGAAGCCATTCTTTTGTTGACTTGGATGTGTACTTGGGGTCACTGTCATGCTGAAAGGTGAAATTCCTCTTCAGGCCCCAGTTCCAGCAGAAGAAAAACAACTGAAAAGCATGACGCTGCCACCACCATGTTTCAACATGGGTTAGGCGTTCTTCTGGTGATGCACAGTGTTATTTTTGCAACACACATACCTTCTGAAACTGTGGCCAAAACATTCAACCTTGGTTTCAACGGACCATCACACATTTTCCCACATGCTTTTGGGAGCCCTGCTGCACTTTTTTGTTCAATTTCGCTGAGCTTGGATGTTTTTCTTTGTCAGAAAAGGCTTCTGTCTTGTGACCCTCCTTGTACACTCCCCCTGACTGATTCCTGACTGAGCAATCAGGTTCCTTTGATGCTTTGTCAGCTCTCTGTGAATCATGGCTTTTGCTTTAGGATGGAACTGAGTAATTGTCAGGAAAATCCTATGAGGGCAGCTGACCTTTATTTGGGGTTAATCAGCGTCAGTTTGATGAAACTGAATTAAAGTAAAAGGTGCTTCAACAAAATATTAGTTTTAGATTGTGCACACTTATGCAACCAGCTTATTGTTCATTTTTTAGTTTTTATATTACCCCCTTACAGATTTATTTTCTTTTCAGAAGAACTGAACAGTTTTTATTTCATACTAAAGATGGAAAAAGTTTTGAAATGATTACTGTGGTCTCATTTTTTTTAAATCAGAAAAATCTGGGATTTTATCAGGGTTCTATTCCTTTTCTATAGCCACTGTAGGTCTGTTACACATGAAAGCTAACAGAGTTTGCTTTGAAAGGCAGTACTAGTCTTTAGCACATTGTATTTATAATGTATGACCTTCACAACAGGCTCCTCTGATGACGGGAACTCACACAGCTCTAAATCAACTCTTCATCTCTTATCCAGCAGCATCTGAGAGGAACATCCAAGCCATCCGAGCGTGTGCTCATCCCGCTTGAAATCGACCTTCTCTAATGGGTGAAAAGAAGATGAAAAGCTGGTTTTGCGACGCCGTCGGCCCCTGAGGAACACCAGGAAGTGTAATCAGCAATGACCCATAGTAGACTCCACCGGTCCCACTGAGTTCGTTAGCATACCCAGCCCGCCTCAGGGGAGCTGTGTCCGCAACAGCGGAACAAGCCCTTGATAACAGCGAATGAGTTACGAAATCCCGAACGTCTGCCAGCTCCTTCCACAAATCGCTAACAATTTACCCAAGTCAGCGGCCTATAACAGGCAGCAACTTTCACAACTTCTCCTCTTGGATGTGTGCTGCACAGCAACTCCTGAGGAAAGAGTCCACCTTAAATAAACATACATGTAAAATGTGAGTGGAGATTGGATGCAGGCCACCTGGGTTGATAAATGACAAACTCAAACAGAAAAAGCAGCGAGGGGCTAAATGTGGGGGAAACAAACTGTCAGTAGGTTGATGATTGCAGCAGAGCCCAGGGTAATAGGATTGCTTGGCATAAATCACTGCAGAAACCTGGTGAGCACGCAGACGATGTGGACTGTCAGTCCAAACATTCTCTCTGGTCTCTCTCAAAGACACAAGAGTGAGTGCTGGTGAGAACTGTTAGATCTTTATGCTGGGCAGAAGATGACAATCATTATCAGTCAGCTTCTTCTGCATTTTTTTTTTAGGATGATCTTGTTTTAAATACTTTCTTACATCAGCCCTTTAACGTTAGAAGCCGTTAAAAGGAGAGAAAATGGTGTCTCAATAATGCATTTTCTTTTCTTCTTTCTTCTAAGGAGGCGCAATCTTAATAACAAAACTTAAAATATGAAATGATCAGTGAGTTAATTTTGTCCAGTCAAACCAGAATGCCAGCGGCAAAGTAGATCAACCGGCTCATGAGCCGTCATAACTCACAGATTGCTGCGATGTGTGAAGTGCAGATTTGTTATTTTTTGTATGTATTGAACAAACTAATGAGAATTAAACTTCACTGAGGAGTCAAGGAGGATTGCAAACAATCATATCCAGAACACGAACCCTAGTTCTTGACTGCCTTAACCTAGCTGAAGATATTACTTTGCCTAACTAACCCTAATGATGGAATTTATACATAGAAAAGGGTCACACTTATTTTATGAACATTACAAATCCAGAGCAATGCTCTTGGAGTAGCAATTCTTGCAAAAATGGAAAAGTGACTTTGAAACTAAAGATATGACCTTGACATTGAGTGCAATTTGGGTGAAGCCCTATCAGGTGATAGCTGTGTGCAAGTTTTCCTAAAATCTCGCAAATAGTCTTGGAGGAGTAGCAATTCTTGTGAAAATGAAAAAGTGCGTATAAAATGACAAACATGACCTTGAGCACAGTTTGGGTGACCACCCATCGTGTGCAAGTTTGATTGAAGTCTGACCAAAACTGGAAGAGGAGTAGCGATTATTGTGAATGGATGGATAGATGACGGACACTTCACTATGACATTAGCCCATTGTTCCTAGGGTCTGATGAGCCAAACACTTCCAAACAGCAGACTGTTTTAGTTTTCTTTATGCAACTTATATTTTTCTCCAAGGTGCTGTCCACATCAGTAATTTGGCAGAGGTTTTACACCTGATGTGTTTCCTGACACTGCCCCCCAATGTAGGAAGGGTTTGTGTCCCCAGCTAGAATCAAATCAGGGACATTTTGCCTATAAGGCGAATGTGTGAACCACTACACTACAGAGCCACTGTTATCAAAGTCAGCAACAGAGCCCCTGTCCGCTGTTAACAGACTCTTGTGATACCTGCCTAGCTAGCATTACCCATCAGGTCATAAAGTGGTGTAATCTTATAAATGTGTGTTAAAACAGTTTATTAGATTCGATTAGATTTATATGATTAGAGCTATGAGTAAGACGTGTTTAGTTGTATAGATACTCTTAATACATTCTTATGTGCTCGTACTGGCCAACATTATAACGCACTGAAGATACAGCAAACGCTATATCAGATGCACGGTATATCGCCCAGCACTCATGGCAATATTCTGCTGTTTCTATGGTAACCACCTCTGTACTGACATTTGCTTGTGGTACTTATCACTTGACCTGTTATTGTCTCACAAGGCCGGTCTATGGATAGCAAATCATATCAAAAGAATGGAAAACAAAATGACGACGAGCAGTAAACAAGCGGGAGAGGAAATTGCTTTGAAAATCAATTCAAGAAGGAGTCTGGTCAAGTGGTCCGTCCGAGAGTCCAAAAGGACACTTGCTAACTTGTCTGTTCTGGACAAAGCACAAGATCAATAATGGAAGAAAGGACTGAAAAAATGAGGAAAAAAAACACCCTGTAATGTACTTCCACATGTTTCTTTTAAGATATTCTCAGAGTTTTCTTGATTTGGCTGCTAAAGCGCAAAGTAACTTTAAGTGATTTGATTTCTGAAGTAAGAGATTGGGGTAATTAGAAAACCTTTATACTTAAGGGAACATTTTACTTATGAGTGCTTTGTGCATGTTTGTGTATATCTGTGTATGTGTATGTTTCATTTGAGAAAGGTGTCTTTTCAGCTTTTAAATTAGTCCTGATATATAATACATGGACAAAGGTACTGGGTCACGCCTCTTAATCACTGAATTCAGATGTCTGATTCAGTCCCATTGCCACAGGTGTATAAAATCAAGCATCCACCCATGCAGTCTATCCTTACAAACATTTGTAAAATAATAGCTCATTATAAAGACCTTACTAAATGTAGTGTGACGAATGTAGTGAATGATGTGACAAATCGCACTTCTCTATCTGAAGTTTGGGTTTGACGAATACCAGGAGGACATTACCTCCCAGACTGCATTGTGCCAACTGCAATATTAAGTGGAGTAGAGATGATGCTATGGGATTGTTTTCTGGGGCCATTAGTTCCAGTAAGGAAATATTAATGCTTCTGCTTCCCACCACATTTTGAACACAAGGTCCATAAAGGCATAGCTGGATAAGTTTGGTCTGGAAGAACTTGACTGGCCCCCACAGAGCCCTGACCTCAACCCCATCTAACACTGTTGTGATAACCTAGAACAGAGATTGTGAGCCAGACCCTCTGACCTCACAAATGCATTTCTCGATGAATGGGCAAAAAAATTTGCACAGCCACACTTCAAAATCTTGTAGAAAGACTTCCCAGAAGAGTGGAAGCTGTTCTTGTTGCAAAGGGGGGACCAACTCCATATTAATGCCTATGGATCTAGAATAGGATGTAATAAAAGCTCCTGTAGGTGTAATGTGTAGATGTCCATACAGTGTATGCAGAGTAGCTAAGTTTGTCTGCTGCTTTTGGGTGGAAACACCTGCAAGCTGCTGCAAACAGGCTGAATGAGATCAGTAAGCCTAAATCAAACAGTACATTTGTTAGCAGACACACCAAAATAATAAGCTTTATAAGGCTGAGCATTTTTCACATAAGCTAGGGGAAGTAGAAGATTGGGTGGTAATTCTCTCTTTGAGAGCAACTTTGCTAACATTACAAATAATAATTTGTTCTATTGTTTCATTTAAATACTTCCTTACTGCAGCTTTCAAAAAAGTATAGACCTGCAAAGACAAGTTGTTCAGCAGCCAATCTAAAACCCTGGGAAAATCAGCTTTGCATTTAGAGCGACAGTCAGAAATGCTTTTTTCAATGTTCTGCAGCATATCTAAGAACCTCTTTATTCTTCACACCGAGGGGCATTTTGGGCTAGTCATTCAAAAGTGAATAGCTTCCAATAAAAGTGTGAAAGAATGCAGGATTCCAATGGGTCTCGATTCCTCATGCCACGTTTGAATGGTATATGGCAAAATCTAATGCATTCCTAACTGCATTGGACGACTACACAGTCAGCGTCGCATTGTGCATATAAGAAGACAAACTGTCAAAACACACTCTACTTGCCGTACCACTCGCGCAGGGTGATGAAGTTCACTGGTTCCCTGAGGCAGCACATCCAACAGCCATCATGAGTGTGTTTTCTACCTGCACGGCCGAGCTGCTCTTCTGTTTATTGGCAGTTAGTTTTCTGATTATGGTGTAAATCAGAAGCGAGTCACGAGGCAAAATCCAATCGGAAGTGCATTTCCAGGGAGATATTGGTCTCAGCTGCTTTACAGAAATTAGAAATATCTGGAAACAACTTGCACGGCACTGATGAAACGACAGGAGGCGGAGCTGGAGCTGGAGGTGGCAGAGTTGAAGCGGCTGAGAGTTTCCCTGGGAGTGGCCAGGACGGACAGGGTTAGAAATGAGTACATCAGAGGGACAGCTCAGGTTGAGAAGCTTGGAGACAAAGTCTGAGAGGCAAGGCTGAGGTGGTTCGGACACGTTCAGAGGAGGGATAGTGGGATGCTGCAGGGACAGGGTGAGATGGGGGCAGATGATCCGCTGTGGTGACCCCTGACAGGAGCAGCCGAAAGAAGAAGAGCTTCACTAATCTGATGATGGTCTAAAGGATAAATCATGTAGTGTAAGGTTCTGCCTCTGAATGCCTTTCCCAATAATAACTCATGCCACTGATTTTATGCCATAAAATGATGGAAAGATACCCTGATGACATAGCCTTCAGTCACCGCAGTGTTTCTAACACACACCTTTCACTTTTACACATCATACATTATTATATTTCTGGCGATTTCTGGCACCTTTAGGTGTTGGTGTTGTTACCTGTTTTAAATCAAATACCTAACAACTGGAAAAGCCTGGAAATACGCAATATTTTTTTAATAATTTGCCATAATACACAACTGCAAAATAATCAGTGTTTAGGACAATGCACATACACCTGGTCAGCTGCTTATTAAACAATAAGAACCCACGGTGACACAGGTGTGCCAAACACTTTAAATATTCTGCCTTATAAAGCTTTATGCTTTACTTTAACGTATCAAGTCCCTAAGGAAAAATGGGTCCAGGGTCTCACGGGTTAATGCAAATATCTAATTACCCAGTCACACGGCAGCAACTCAGTGCATTTAGGCATGCAGATATGGACAGGTCAACCTGCTGATGTTCGAACCTCGTATCTGAATGGTGCAAGAAAGTAGATTTAAGTGATGGGCTGGTCTGATGCTGAGATTTTCAACCATCTCTCGAGAGAACGGCTCGAAAAAGAGAAAGTACCCAGTGAGCGGCAGTTCTCTGGGAGAAAACGCCGGAGGTCCGAGGAGAAAAGCCAGCCTGCTTCGAGCTGACAGGAAGGCAACAGTAACTCAAATGACCACTCGTTACAACCAAGGTATGCAGAAGAGCTTCTCTGAGCAGATGGGCCGAAGCAGCAGAAGACCACACGGTTGCCATTTCTGTCAGCGAAAAACTGGATCTGCACGGATTCACTGCAGCTAGATAACAGAAGATTGGAAAAACATCACCTGGTCTGATGAGTCTCAACTTCTGCTGCAACACTTGGACAGTGGAGCCAGAATTCGGCAAGGACAACAACAAAAGACGGATCCATCCTGCCTTGTATCAACAGGTCAGCCTGGCGATGGTGTAATGGTCTGGGGGATAGTTTCTTGTCACGCTTTGGCCTCCTTAGCACCAGTTGGGCACCGTTTAAATGCCACAGACACAGGATAACAAGTCAAGTCAAAAAGCCCAAATCACCTCAAGCTGGTTTCTTCAGTGAGTGCACTGTACTCAAACAGCCTCCACAGCCGCCACATCTCCCATCAAATAGAGCCCCTCTGGGAGGTGGTGGAGCAAGGGCCGCGCACCTTGGATACGCAGCCAACAAAACCGACAATATCATGTCAACATGGAGCCAGATCTCTGAGGGGTGTTTCCAGCTCTTTGTTGAATCTGTGCCACGGAGAACTGAAGCAGTTCTGAAAGCCAAAGGATCCAACTGAATACTAGCAAGATGTACCTAATAAAATGGCTAACGCTATATTATGGGACTATAATCACATAAAATTGCTTCATGTTACTCAGCTTTGGAAATTTGGACAAGACTTTTGAACGTAACTTTGACGAAGCAGCAATAACGAAGCTCCCATTTGTCTGGACCCTCCCCACCCAAAACCCTTCAGCTCTCCTGCCTGGACTGCTCTGAAATTGATTTAGATTTGAGGTTTTGGACTTGAAGGAGCCCCTTGGCAGTTGACGGGAATGCTGCAAAAACAATCCCAGTCAGTTTGCAGCAAATTTGTTTTCATTAAATGTGTATTTTAGTGTGAACATCCACAGAGCTCCCATAATGATCCGTCTGGAAAACAACACAGCACATAAAAAGCGGTGGTAAGCTGGCTTTACGGCAGACTGGTGAGTTAGTCTGTGTTGAGTTTTTGCAGCCAAATGGCATTGTTTACATCTCAGCATCCGGACTGGGTGGTAAATGTCGTCATCGTTTATGGGTTTCAGATTCGTTTCTTGCAAAAATAAATAGCTCACATTCAAAAAGCTGACTGCAAAGCTAAGTAGGTTTGATGAAAGCCTTTCCATCAGATTGGATTATTAAAGGTGGGTACTCCCTTGGTGACATTTCCTATTTCATTAGCACAAACTGTATTCCTCCGAGCATGACTCATTCAAGTTTGATGGCTTTGTATTTCTGTGGTTGTGTATGGCACATTTTTCCCTCAAGGAACACGGCACAGAGGGGTGCCAAAAATAAGACTAATGAGGGGTCGGACAAGCCCACGTCTAGAAGCCAGTGACTCATTTAGCTGGTGATACGCAATGGTAAATAACAGGCCGACAGCGGGAACGGAATGGCCTGCAGGGATCACCCAGGCTTTTCATTCGGTTGCCTGCAGTACTTCAGCAACCTTTGGGATATATAACACAGTGTTGGTAGCAGCAAATTTTAACTCTTTACACCCATCGGCGACCCATCTAGGGTTAGGCTTAGGGGTAGGCTTTGGGTTTGGTCAGCATCCACACCATTTCACATGTTCTGAACCCCTGAATGGAAAAGCTCTTAAGAGAAAAACTGTAATGTCAAAGCGAACTGTCAATCCATGCAGGTTGGTGTTAAAATGATGGAGAGGGACCTCGGATTGTACATTTTTAGAATGCTTCTGCTGGCTTATGAAGCATTTTAGGGCCAAAATATATATTTCTGAAGTGTGTTAAGAAGCGTCTGGAATGGTGTGGGACAGATCTGTCTCCAAGCTGCGTTAGACGGCCACATTAGACTGAGTTGAACTGGAAATTTTTAAAAGCTCCAGTTTCTTTTGCACGTTTCTCGTCTTTAGTCGCTTTGAATGGCCATTTTCTTTAAAAAGGATCTACAAACGGATCCTCTTTAAAGCGGAACTGTTTGTAGACGCGGCTGGGCATCTTACCACTTCCCTTAAGTGGTAAGATGCCCAGCCAATAATGTCTCATAATGAATTCTACCACCTCCAACCTTCTGTACAACGACATCCTGCTGCTTTCCTCTTACTGTTGCTCACTTAATCGCTGGTATGCTGTGAGTTTGCTGCAGAAACAATACAGTAGTTATTAGGAGAGCTGAAAATGCTCTGCTCAGAACAGATGTTCTTTTCCAGCTGCTGTTTTGCCACACATGAGAGCAGCCCTGTGTGAGCGCACTCTAACCATTGATCTGGAGTGGGCCGCTCCACTGCAGCAGGTGCACAATATACGCTGTGGTCAGTGACACACAGACGCTTGCAAGAGTGCATTTTCTCCCAGCTGAAGCTGGAGTTTATGCCACTGTACTGCAGCGCATGTTAACAGAAGTGGGGAGTCAGTATGAAGAGAACAGGTCCTGCTTGCACTGATAACCTTCAGCAGATACAGGATCCAATATGACTACAGTCTGAGTTTGACTGCAGTGGAAGTGCGTCAGTTTAGCGACCCAGTTACAAATAAAGGGACTGATTCTAACAAGGCAAACTCGCTTCTGTTTTTACAGTGCTGTGCAAAAGTCTTGAGCCACCCTGCACGTCTTTATATTTTGCCTGGAAAATGGCAAACAGCTGCGATGGTTTAAGGAAACACGCAAACATAAACAGAACGAGCTTGAAAGTCAACATTTGGTATGATAACCTTTATTCTTCAACACAGCCTGAATTTTTTTGTCAATTCTTTAAAACCTAGTGTCCACTACGGCGCGGACAAAACGAGGAATGCGAATTTAGTAAATCCGCATCCATTCAGCAACCTCTCCGCATAGTCTTGAAAGCTTCCTTTCACTGTCTTTATCATTCCTAAATACTTCCTGACACCTTCAGCAACTTGTCTGCATTGTCGTGCAGACATCCCGCCTTTCCTTAACACTTCTGCCTCTTCTGTAAACGCTCCCGAAAGCCTCCGTGGTTCTGATGACAACCAGTAGGGCAAACAGGACTGAGGACAGTGACCTGTGCTTTGGTTTCTGTGAATGATGAACGTTATGCAGGGATATTTTGTGACACACAGAACTGTGGGTTACTTTCTGGGACTGATGAACATTTCACACAGTACTGTGATGTAGTGTAGATGATCACTTTGCGGTGATCTTGTGACTTGATTGTGATTGTTATTATTATTCTCATTGTTTTGGAACTGTAACTGCCATAATAATTATGTCGTTATTGAGATACATTTTGTTTACATACATTTTATGTGATTCATTTTATGAATACTTTGTTTTTGTATTGGCACTATGTGGAAACTGGGAAGTGTGTTTTCACTTTGTGTTGTACGGTACATGTTTTACCCGTTGCACCTTTTTTCTGCCGGGAAGTAACATTAAGAGCAGGATAAGTTACAGTCCGCTGAAGTTTAAGAAGTGCTATTTTTTCAAGTTGACATGGATTAAACGTTTTCTTTTGGAGACCTTTTGTTTCTGAGTTTTATGCTAGATTGCGCATATTTATTGTTTAATTTGTGCCTTCTGTGTGATATAAATGCGTGCTTATTTTGCACATTGTCATGCATTTTGCACAGTT
>VUQH01038327.1:0-32568 GCA_015106775.1 Etroplus canarensis | reverse complement strand
TGAAGGAAAATGATCTATGGTTTCAACATGTTTTACAAATAAAATCCTGAAAAGTGTTGTGTGCATATGTGTTCAGCCCCCTTTACTCTGATACCCCTAAATAAAATCCATTGCAGCCAAGTCAAGTAAGTAGTAAATACAGTAGAGTCCACCTGTTTGTAATTTAAATTCAGTATAAATATAGCTGCTCTGGGAAGGTTTGTTAGAGAAAATTTGTGAACAAACAGCACCACCCGAGCTGCGGAGATCCACAGCTCAGGTGGGAGAATCTGTCCACTGGCCAGCTATTAGTCCTGCACTCCATAAATCTTGCCTTTATGGAAAAGTGGCAAGAAGAAAGCCATTGTTGAAAGAAAGCCGTAAGTAGTCCCATTTGCAGTTTGCCACAAAGCATGTGGAAGGCACAGGGAACGTGTGGAAGAAGGTGCTCTGGTCATATGAGACCAAAATTATCAGGGATGCTTTGTGACAGAAGGATAGCAGTAAGAATGAAAGGGAAAGATTACAAGACAGTAGTAAGACCTGCTATGATGTATGTTTTGGAGACATTAGCAATGTCGAAAAGACAGGAGGCAGAGCTGGAGGTGTCAGAACTGAAGATGTTGACATTTTCACTGGAAGTGACCAGGATGGACAGGATTAGAAATGAGTACATCAGAGGGACAAGAAACCAGCCATAGGGGCCCACCTGCCAGTGTACTCCTAGTGCCGGTCCCAAGCCCGGGTAAATGGTGAGGGTTGCATCAGGAAGGGCATCCGGCATAAAAACTTTGCCAAATCAAATATGCAGATTCATAAATGATCCGCTGTGGTGATCCCTAACGGGAGCAGCCGAAAGAAGAAGAATACATCAGAGGGACAAGACCACAGAGAAGGCTCATGGATGTAGTGAAGGAGGCCATGCAGAGGGTTGGTGTGAGAGAAGAGGATGCATGGGGCAGGTTTAGAGGGAGGCAGATGATCTGCTGTGGTGACCCCTAACGGGAGCAGCTGAAAAGAGAAGATACTTTATCAGATAAATATTATAGATTATCGCAGTGATGATTTTATATGGTTAACCTTATGTTACTACTTTCCAAATTTGTGAATATAAAGGAGATTTTTTTGTTTTCATGAATGAAATGAAGCTGTTATGACAATTTCTTGTCACGATACAAAAAGGCTGCTAAGATATTGAATGTTTGCAATCTGAAGGTGAGTTTGTCACTCTCTTTCTCCTCTCTTCTTTTACTGCCTTATTTTGTTTTGACCCAGTATTTTGTATGATGAATTATATTTACATTATATATGATGATGTATGTTTTTATTGTAACCTTGCTTGGTTACTTGAAACAAAAAACCTGAACATGTAAGAATCATGTGTAACCAAATATTCTTCATTTTAAAGAAAAGTCTTTTCAGGCTTGTGTTGCTGTCTTTTACTGTTTCCACTAGATGGCAGTAGGATACGTGAGCTAAGGGTGCATTTACAGCAGAGTTAACGCCTTCTGAAGATTTATAATCCCAATCCTGCTGTTGCTTTCAGTTTTACTTTTTCCAACACTTATTGCACCTTAAGTAGTACACATTTAAAAGGTAATCTGCAAATAATCCTTAAGTTCTAAAAGCAAAACAAAGAAAGGATCAATCTCCTCTTTACCTCTTTAATCACATCAGCAGCATTTCCACTTTGCCCAAATTGAACCACTGGTTTAATTTCTGTGGTAGAAATCCAGCGACCCAGAGCATCTGTGAATGGACACTGAGGACACATACATTTTTTTAAAAGTCTGCACAGAAAATGATGAAATAATTGTTCCTCAAGATGAGCCAAGTAAAAAGATAGAGGTTAAATATAACATCCATAGATTAATCTAATTCAACTTTGATATGTTCATATTTCCGATCATAATTCAGTCAGTTTGGGAACACGAAATAGGCCTGTTCCCAAACTGAAAAGATTTTAAATGCAAATTGGGTGAATATTCAGGCATAATTAATCTAAAGATACATGGGTCGTGGCTACTTCAGTACCCCCAAAAAAACTCTCAGACAAGGATTAGCAATTCATGACAATATCATTTTGTTCTTTTCAACAGGGCTGCTATTTTTTAAAAAAGAAAAAAGAGCAAGCCGTTTTCACTGGCTGCTTCAAGTAAACTGTTGTGTATAATGCTGTTGATTTTGGCCAGTAGAGTTGTGGAATAATATCTTCATTTATATCTGTATATATATCTAGATTCAGTTCAACATCTTCTCATATTCTTCGAAATGAACCACAGAGTTAACTCACTTTTCAGAGGAAGAAACTAGCAATCCATGACTCTATTTTTTTATTATTCATGGGGGAAAAATGTTAAAGCATTTCCTGTTAAACTTCAGTGCAATCCAGCTGAAATTTAAAGTGAAACAGTCAGAAAGTTGATGTGAAAGATGTTCTTTGAGAGTCAGACTGGCTGTTTATTTAATGTTTTCCTGTTGTATTTTTTGGCACATGCCCTCTAAAGTCTTTATTCATTACCACGCCTTTGCATGTTAGACATTTATTTAGATCTCTCAGAGCTATACAGTTTGAAAGAAAACTGAAGGGCTTTAATTTACTGAGCCTCTGCTTATGTGGACTCATGAACAACAATTCAAGTGAATTCTTCTCACTGTGATCATCAATGCTTATTACAATGACTTTCATGCATCTCCACATTAATGCACCAAAGTTATATTTAGGCACAAATTCTGGGCCATAGTTATGAAGGAGATTTTACACGGGCAATGACCTACCTCCGTCAACTCCCCATAAAAGGTCAGGAGTGACACAACGCCCACCTGTGAGATGCCAGAGAAATCCATGCTTGAAGCCAGCGGTTATGGAGGAGCTGGCAGCTCCAAATCTTCCAGAGGCAGTGTCCTTCAAAGGTCACACACACCAGCCAGATAAACACTGTAGTGACACTCAGATAAAAGCCCATCCACACATCTGAAAATAGCATAGCAACATCTCAAAATATCCATTTCTTTTAGGACTACACTGCTGTAAAACTTGCACATCACGCGCCTGCAAGGGCTATTTTATTTCATCCAAGACCAGTCATAAGAGTTTATTTAAAATCTCTGTCCACTTGCTACTCAAAATAACACAAAGTCTTACACAACTGAATATTAAATATCAGTATTAGTAATGAAATAAGACATGTTATTGGAAAGGTACTACCTATTTTACAGTTTGTTATACTCAGTTTCTTGAGGTATCTTTGACCTATGACCACATACAGAAATCAACTGTAGGCATTTCTTTCGCATATTAAATTTTGCAGCTCCAGTTTGCAAACCTTCATGCAATTGTAGGAGTTATGTTGTGGACACATGTAAAGGAAATGTGACCATAAAATAACCTAAAACAGAGATACATTTATTTTAATCATAAGCAATTCATTAAATCAGTCCTACAATACATAAAACTTGAAATTACTGCTGATAACTTTTCACCATCTCAGTGGGCATTTTCTATCCATATTTCCATATTGTTGTTTTGTATTGTAAATTCCTTAAAATTTTAGTCACTACACCTGGATAAATCAGCGTAAGGTGGGTGAGATATTACACCAGACTATCACAGTACTGTAAGAACATACACTGAGTGGTCACTTCATTACGTACACCTTGTTAGTACAGGGTTGGACTCACTTTTTCCCTCAGAATTGCCTTACTTCTTCATGACATAGTTTCAACAACATCTTGGAAACATTCCTTAGAGATTTTGGTCCACTCTGACAGGTGATAACATCAAGCAGTTGCTGCAGATTTGGCGACTCCACGTCCATGATGTGAATCTACTGTTCAATTACATCCACAAGGTGCTCTGTTGGACTGAGATTTGATGACAATGGAGGCCATTTAAGAAGAGTGGACTTACTTTCATGTTCATGAAACCAGTCTGAGATAATCTGAGCTTTGTGACATGGTGTGTTATCCTGCTGGAAGTAGGCATCAGAAGATGGGTGTGGTCACAAAAAGGATGGCCATATCCAAGTATAATACTCAGGCAAGCTAAGGCAATGAAACAATGCTCACTTAGTACTAAAATATTCCCCACTACCACCATCCTGAACTGTTGATATCAGGCAGGATGGATCCATGCTTTCATGTTGTTTCAACCAAATTCTGAACCTACCAATAGAAATAGAGACTTATCAGAATCCTTTATTAATCCCGGGGGGAAATTGCTCAGATCAGCTAATCTTTTTCCAATCCTATGTTGTCTGGTTTTGGCGAGCTGTTGGATGACAGGGGCAGCAGCTGATGAGGTATTCTGCTGCTGCATACTATCAGCTTCAAGGTTGTTGTGCATTCAGAGATGTTCTTCTGCATTCCTTGGTCGTAACGAGTGGTTATTTGGATTGCTGTCACCTTTCTTCAGCTCAAAGCAATCTGGCCATTCTTCTCTGACCTCTGGTGTCAGCTAGGCATTTTTGCCCAGAGAACTTTTGCTCATTATATATTTTCTCTCTTTTTCTGACCATTCTCTGCAAACTCTAGAGGTAAGTGTATAGGCAGATCAGCAGATAGTGAAATACTCAGCCACATTCAAAGTCACTTAAATCACCTTTCGTCCCTATTCTGATGCTTGTTTTAAACTTTAGCCGGGTTGTCTAGACCATGTCTGCATGCCTAAATGCATCACGTTTCTACCATGGCAGGCTATTTAGATATTTGTGTTAAGGAGCAGTTGAACACATAGACCTAATAAAGTGACCAGTGAGTGTATTTCTTGCCACACAGACCAGTGCTGATGAGACTTTACAATAGGCCCATATTATACAGTTGAAACCAGAACTTTACATAGACTGTGTAAAAAGGCAAACATTCTTTTCTCACTGTCTGAAATTAAATCAGACTAAACTTCTCCTGTTTTAGGTCAGTTAGGATTGCCAAAATTATTTCTATTTGCTAAATGCTGCAATAATGAGAGAGAATGTTTTAGAGAAATTTGT
This sequence comes from Etroplus canarensis, assembly GCA_015106775.1. Classification (NCBI taxonomy): domain Eukaryota; kingdom Metazoa; phylum Chordata; class Actinopteri; order Cichliformes; family Cichlidae; genus Etroplus; species Etroplus canarensis. Next base: position 27,601 of record VUQH01038327.1, on the reverse strand, counting down.
ATTAATTTCTTTGAAGTCAGAAGTTTACATACATTTTCTTAGTATTCGCTAGCATTGCCTTTAAACTGTATGACTTGGGTGAAGTGTTTTGGGTATCCTTCTCACAATAGTTTGCTGGAATTCTGGTCCATTCCTCCTGACAGAACTGGTGTAGCTGAGTCAAGTTTGTAGGCTGCCTTGCTCGCACACACCTTTTCAACTCTGCCCACAAATTTTCTATGGGATTGAGATCAGGGCTTTGTGATGGCCACTGCAAAACATTGACGTTGTTGTCCTTGAGCCACTTTTTGATTATTTTAGCAGTATGCTTAGGGTCATTGTCCATTTGTGCTCAAGCTTCAACTTCCTAGCTGATGGCTTGAGATGTTGCTTCAGTGTTTCCACATAATGTTCTTTCTTCATGATGCCATCTATTTTATGAAATGCACCAGTTCCTCCTGCAGCAAAATAGCCCCACAACATGATGCTGCCACCCCCATACTTCACAGCTGGGATGGTGTTCTCAGGTTTACAAGCTTCCCCCTTTTTCCTCCAAATGTAACAATGGTCATTATGGCCAAACAGTTCCACTTTTGTTTTACCAGATCATAGGACATGTCTCCAAAATTTATTATTTGTCCCTGCGTGTGTTTGCAAACTGTAATCTGGCTTTTTTATGTTTCTTCCTAGCTGAGTGGCCTTTTAGCCCATGTCGGTACAGGACTTATTTGACTGTGGATAATGACACACTCTTACCAGCTTCAGCCATCATCTTCACAAGGTCTTTAGCTTTGGTTCTGGGGTTGATTCGCACATTTCGGACCAAAATACGTTCATCTCTGGGACACAGAACCTGTCTCCTTCTTGAGCGGTATGATGGCTGAACATTCCCATGTTGTTTATACTTGTTTGAACAGATGAACGTGGCACCTTCAAACATCTGGAAACTGCACCCAAGGATAAACCAGACTTGTGGAGCTCCACAATTCTCTTCCTGACATCTTGGCTGATTTCTTTAGATTTACCCATAATGCCAAACAAGGAAGTAGTGTGTTTGAGTGTGCCTCCAGTTAACTCAAATGTTGTCAGTTAACCTATCAGAAGCTTCCAAAGCCATGTCATCATCATCTGGGCTTTCCGATATTGTTTAACGGCATAGTAATCTTTGTGTATGTAAACTTCTGACCTTGAAAAAATTAATTAAAATCTCTCTAAAATTTTCTCTCTATTATTATTGCAGTATTTAGCAAATAGAAAGAATTTTGGCAGTCCTAACTGACCTAAAACAGGAGAAGTTTAGTCTGATTTAATTTCAGACAGTGAGAAAAAAAAATGTTCATGTGCCTTTTTACACAGTGTATGTAAATTTCTGGTTTCAACTGTATCTAAAAATATCTATAGTCTTAATTTAACTCATTAAGCTCTAAAAAGATAACACTGCCTATTTTGTTGTTTTTCTAGAGTTGAAATACAATTTTCTGTTACTTTTATGTTTACCACAGTATACCACAATATATTCTACAGCTCTTCGTACTTTGCAAGCCAAAGTGGATTCAAAATTTCATTCTTCAACGTCACATGTTGTCAGCTCCAGTGGCAGCAAGGCTCAAGTGGTTTAAAGATTTGAATTTTGATACCCAGACATCATGTGATGTAGCATAAGTAAAGAGCACACCATGCTCATGTTTATCAGCCCAACCACTGAACACATCCAACTTTCTCTGGATGGAGGTCTCGTTCTTTGGTTGTTATGCCTGTGACCACTGTGAAGTAATCAAACCTGAAAAGGAAATGGCACTTTGCCAAAGAGAGTACTCTGTTACATATATTGACATCTTGACTAATATAGCAGTTTAAAAGCTTGAATTTTTGGACAATTTTATTGCTTTCTGGTGTGAAATCTCATTGGGCAGCTGACATAAAAACAGATGGTCCAAAATCATTTACTACCTAATTTCCAAATAGGCATACCGGCCAATTTAAAAAGGGCCGCCTGTATTTTTTGTCTGATGGTATAAGGAATATCTTGTGAAATGACATAGAGAAAAGATGACTCTACAATAGGGAAAAGGTATTGTTTACATAGAATATAAACAAACACTCACAAGACAGATAAACATATCTGGATTATCAAATAACCCCAGTCCCAGAGTGACATACACTCTCCCTTTACTAAGTTCATCAGATTTCCATCTTCCCAGAAATAACTTTCTCTGGGCCAGGAGGAAACATGGACTCAAGCTGAGCTCCTCTCCCAGGAGTCAGAAACAAACAAGCCTATCCGATGACTTGGATAAACCCTTGGGGATGGAGAGGCACCTCAAAAGCCGATAAACATCTGCAGGCTGTCAAGGGTTTGTGCAGTGTAAGCAGTGAGCATCAGTCTGATCAGTGTGATCGACTCCACAGCTGTGACAGCAAAGGACTCCTTTCACAACTGTCACTGTAACCCACACTGTGTGGGGCTGCGATGAATCATGTTGACACCGAGGATATTGAGCGCCTCCAACAGATTTACTAGCTTCAGCAAATGAGTTACCAAGCCAGTACAGTGCAGACTGTTTTTTTTGGTTGCAGCAGCACGACATGGCCCTCAGTACTTTTCCATGAGGCCAGAGGCTACATTAATTATGTCAGAGCCTCCCTCAGTAGGAGCATTTACCACCTCTGCCTATTCATGGACAAAGACAAATAATTAAAGGGCTGCAAATGTCACAACTGTAAAGGGACTGATTTGCAAAGAGCCCTATAAGATGTAGTAGGTGGAACAAGAAGGCATAAGGTAAATCTATATAACTTGGTGGGTGATATTAATGGATGAAAAGAAATTAAGCCATACTCGAGCTTCACTTTAAATTGTTTTCCTACCATAACTTATCAGCTACAGTGTATATAGATATTTTGCACATGGCAATACATTTTGTGTGTTCTATACTGTCTGTTTATGGGCTTGACTGTACAGATTTGTACTGCTGACCCACAATAGAATAGCAAAGTGAAGGGATCAGAGGTTGCACTGACAAGATGATCAGTGCCTCATTGTCCTGCACAATGACTGTATGCAATACATCTTGCACAACATCGTGTGACTCTGTCATTAACCTGCTGTAACCCTTTCAGTCTGTACCACCACTTGAGCATGAATGACATTAAGCCATAACTTTTAAACAAACTAAAAGTTGTAAACACAGCAGTAACCTACTTTGTAGAGTTGATCAATTACTAAAGCTAAATCAAAAAGGATATCAGTATTATTAATGCCTCATAGTCTAAGTGACTTGCACGTCTCAAGCTTTTTTTAAAGCGATCCACTTAAAACAGTGAAAGAAATGTCACACAAACTCTGCACGTTCACACAAGCAGCAGCCAATGGCCTTTATAGGTGACCAGATGAGTGCATGTGTTTTTACTAATGTGCAAACCTGTCAAAGAAATGCAATTTTTAATGACTGATCACCCACTATAGAAGGGGTTGCTAATCTTTTCAAACCAAAGAGACATTTTAAGCTATTTTTGATAAAAAAAACAAACAAAAAATCTGTAAGGAGCTGCAAAACACATTTAAGCCTTGGAGGCGGCAATAGCTCAGTGTGTCGGAGAACTCATTTGGGAGCCAGAGGGTTGCTGAGGGCCGCTGGCCATCCAAGACCTCTGCCCTGGACCCATACAGTATGTGGAGGTGGACCAGGCCAAAAAAATTTCACCCCCTCAGCATTGTAGAGGTGCCCTTGAGCAAGGCACCGAACCCCCACATTGCTCTCTGGTGCCTAAAATGGCAGCCTTGCTGGCCGACCTCCCTCACTGTATGCTGCATGAATAGTGTGTGTGTGTGTACATTCAATCTGTAAGCAATGTTGGCAACTCGAATTTCCCTAGCTGGGGATTAATAAAGTTATTTGTTATAATGAACTGGACACAGCCTATAAATTAACTACTGGCATTACTGAAAGGTGTAAATAATTAGAATCTACCACCACATGTGACTACTCTGTAGAGGGCTGATTATCTAGTACGTTAACTTTGATTTTCATAACAATAATACCATGTTTTTGTTTAAATTGTGAAATTACAGCACTAAAATATTTTTTTCTTCAATTATGATTCAACAAAAATGAGTATGCATAAGCCTACTTTGAATTACAGTTACTATAAAACCATGCAGACCACTTTGAGCCCTCCCTATGGTTGTGCAAATAAATCAAATTAAAAGTGGTCTATTTTGATAAAGCATACAGTAGCCTAATAACTAACACCAGTACACATTTAAAATGGCTAGTTTAGGTTTAGTATGAGGGAATCCTGTTCTTTTTTTGTCCTTGAGCCTCATATAGCAGCAATCAACCCTCAGATCTGCAGATCTTTTGGAATTTTGAATTTTTTTCCACATCACTCATTTCCCAATTTCTTGGTGGGACTTGAAAAATTACTCAAGACTAGATGTTTGTGGATACATACATGTGGGCCACTGCTTGTGAGAACAAGGTGCCAGGCTGCCTTGTTAAACTTTCAGAAATTCAGGCTACACATTTTCACAACTCAAGAACATACAGAATGTCTTACAGCAATGATAAAAATTAAAATGTAAAAAAGAAAACCGTCATTCTTACTCATTTAAGTTTTTGCCAAAGCTACAGGGAGTCACTGAAGAGTTGCTCCAGAGGTTTGAGACCCCTGGACTATACACAAGCACAGATTTGTGAAATAGTGACATGACTGTCAGATACAGAAGTAGTGGGGGTCAGTTTTCCTTCAGTTAAAGTATGTATTCCATGACATTACAGTAGCTGTGCACTTTTTTGCAATGAAAAGAAGTCATTTCAAACTGAAGATTGTTGCCATACTAGTCACATTCCTGCCAAGATCATGTAATGTTTGTTGCCCTGTCTAAAGGGTGCACAGTGCCACTTTGACCATGACAGCAGGATAGCCACTATAATGTTCTAAGACCTGAGAAAAGCACATGCATAGACTCAAACATTTCAATTATGTTTAAAGCTTTTATTGTCTGACAGACAAATTCCAGCTACTTTTAACATCAAGTGTGAAAAACAAGTCATTTTACAATTATTAAAACAAATGCTTGTCTACATTTGGGTGGACCATTCTTTAATATAAACACTCCGCCCTGAAAAGGTGCATCTGGGGAGGAAAAATTAGACATTTAAGGCATCCACGTATTCCCCTATAGCGTGAGAAGCCCACACTACGAAAGCAGCATCCACACAAGACGCGCAGTCTTAACAATCACAGGCTTCAATACAGTATCACACAACCAGCTACATATGGCCCCCAAAAGACTAAATGTCGGTCTCCTATTCAAGCCTTGGTGTGTTGGCTGTGGCTGAGCATTCAGTGTATCTGGAAACACACAGATGCATCAACAAAGTGGCTAGTGTCTTTAACAAAAGTGTACCCACAGCACGTCCCTCTCAAACCTTAGGATAGTTTACATTCATCTGCACAAAGTACAATTTAAAACGGTGCTTGAGTGACTGGTTAGAAAAACCACAAAAAACCAGAATATTACAATTTTGCTGATAAAAAACCTAGAAACAGTTAAGCCAAACCCAAAACAAGCAGGCTCTTTGATGCATAAGCTTCAAACTTTACAGCCAAAGCTGACTGGCTAATAGTTGTAAAAAAACACTGTAGAAAACATGACACTACTGGAGTGCCATTTACATGTGGGCAGAAGTGCATTTCCTCACAGGAAACCAGATATCCACATCTAAGCCCTACAAAAGTTCAGCACTCCTCAACCACGGTACCAGCCGAGGAGGAGTACAGTTTTTTCTTAATGAGACGGAAACCTGGACTCAGTTTAAGTGCATGCCTGAAGGTCGGGGCGAAGCAGGTTCCCATGAAAAAGAAGTCCCGCAGGCTGGGCCAGGCAGTGCCATCCTGCTTGAAAACTAGAGTCAACTCAAATGTGGGCACCACGGTGGCATCATACACGATGCGTTCGAGCTGCTTGCAGCCCTTGTCCAGCTCCAGGTGGACGTAAAGAACAGAGCCGCGCAGGCCGCAGGGCTCGCAGGACGCCAGCCGCAGGACTTCGCGTGCTATTCTCCTTGTTAGCTTCTCTGGTACCAGCACAGAGGAGCAGTGCAGCGTCGTCTTCTTGGCCCGTGACAGGCAGTTTTCAAACATCTTCGCCAGCTGCTGGCAGGTTCTGTCTTCTGTGACGTCTGCAGTCCTCTGGGGCTCGGCTAAGCAGTGATCCCAGAAATCCAACTCTGGGAAAACAAGGCAAGACAGACATTTGAGGAATAATACCAGCTTAAACACCTAACTGCAGTGAAATATAAAAGGCTTTTTCATGCGGCCATCATGCTCAAACCACTAGTTTTAAACTACACTAGTGACTGAAGAAATGGGTCCACCATCTCAAGTGTCTGAGCTGCACAAAACCAAACAATATAACAAACATGCAGCATTATGCCATGCCTTTAATCGTAGGCTGCTGTTGTGCAGACAGGCTGAAGGGATGACTTCATCATCAGCCTCCCTCTGCCCGCCCCCTCCTCCTCTTCACTGCTGCAGCCATGCACCACACAGGGGTAAACAAGCACACAACTGGAAGCGTCCAGCATCTAGCGGGTTAGCCACAAACACAGAAAACACTAGTGAGCTCACCTTTATCAATGCAACCCTGGTCATATCTTCTTTCCACCAGTTCTGAAATACACTCGCTGCCTTTAGGCTTTAATGTGCTTGTAGCAACCATAGCGGCAGTCTGTTTATCCCCGAGTCAGCCGTGTTCCTGTGCTTTCAGAAAAGCTGCCTGAAACAAGTGAATAACTCAGTTAGCTCCCTCGAGATGCTAACGCTTCAAAAAGCCCGTTGCTTCACACCGACACACAAGAAACTCTGAGTTTTAACTGCTAAGCTCACAGACATTCGCTCGCAGGATCAAAAGACTCACCTTAAATATTATTTAGTGCAAAATAACTTCGCTTCCTCACACGTAAATTCACAAGCACACAGCACTTTTTTTTTTTTTATCCCAAACACACACATACACACACAAACACTGACAGCCAAACGTACTGCAGCAGGCAAAAAGTTCTGAGGGTTATTTATACCCTCTTCTACTCAGCTGACCCGAGGGTTTGACCAATCAGATTCCTGGACTTGAAGGCTAACTCTTTCCCGATTGGCTGCGAAATAGGGTTTAAATTAAATGTTTGACCAATACTCGGGGACAAAAATCTGTGTTGCTGCGTGGACAAAAAATCGTGCACTGTAGATGGTAAATCTTTGAAAAGAGTTAAATTCACCTGCAAATTCTGTTGAGACCGTGTGTGTTCTACCCGTTTGGTAGAACGGTTTATATATATATATATATATATATATATATATATATATATATATATATATATATATATATATATATATAAATATATATATATGTATACACACATATATATATATTTATATAAAGTGACATGCTATATGGACAAAAGTACCCCTTAGTCATTGAATTCAGGTGTTTCATTCGGTCCCGTTGCCACAGGTGTGTAAACTCAAGCACTTACAAACATTTGTGAAAGAGTGGGTGGTGTATTAGGATGCTACCTTTGTGAAACTTCTTCCCGCCTTGATATTCTACAATCAACTTTAAGTGATATTATTGCAAAGTGGAAGAGTTCATCAACCACAGAAACTTGGCCACAAAGTGGCAGACCAACGGAGGTCACCGAGTGCTCAGGTGCACAGTGTGTAAAAGTTGCCAACCTCTGCTGACTCAATAACTGAAGAGTTCCAAATGTCCTCTGGCATTAGCATTAGCACCAGAATGGCATGGGTTTCCATGTCTGAACAGCTGCAAGCAAACCTCAGGCCACCAAGCACAATGCCAAGTGTTGGAAGGAGTGGTGTAAAGCATGCTGCCACTGGATTCTGGAGCAGTGGAAATATGTTTTCTGGGGTGACAAATCATGCTTCTTTATCTGGCAGTCTGATGAATGAACCTAGGTTAGGTACATAATTGCAAGGAGAATGTTAAAAATGATAATGCTATGCTGTTAGCCTTGGCCCTTTAGTTCCAGTGAAGGGAAATGTTAATGCGTCAGCTTACCAAGACATTTTGGACAATTCCACACTTCAAACTCCATGCAAACAGTTTGGAGAAGGCCTTTTTCTGTTCCAGCACGACTGTACCCCAGTGCACAAAGCAATGCCTATAAAGGCATGTTTGGATGTATGTCTCCTGTGGAAGAACTTGACTGGTCCACACAGAGCCCGGACCTCTGCCTCATCGAATGCCATTGGGATGAATGAGAACAAAAGCTGTGAGCCAGGCCTTCTCGTCCAACATCAGTGTCTGACCTCACAAAAGCTCTTCTGGATGAATGAGTATGCAGAAGAGCTCTCCAAAATCTTCCCAGAAGAGTAGAAGCTGTTATAATTTCAAAGGCAAACCAATTCCATATTACTGTCTATTCACTTGAATGGGATATTATAAAAGCTGTCAAGTGCTTTTGACCTTATAGGTACTCATTAGGTTTTATTTTATACAGAGACTCCAAGCTATGCTTAAGCCTGTGAGCAAGCCATATGAGGTTTTTGGAACCCTTGCTCACCAAAACAAGAGAGTCAAAGATGTCTTTATCAACAGGAAATATTATTAGAGGTTTCTGTATGGAAAAAAAGCTATCATAGAAGCTCAGCAAATGAAGTCAATTCTGAGTGATCTTAACTTACCACAGGCAGATAATTATGTGTAAAATATGCAAAAAAATGTCCTTAATGCATGATTAAACCAAATATGAATCCTTGGAATGAGAGGAAGGAGGAAGCCCTTTGCCCATAGGTTTACTGAGCCCAGATGTCTCATCTTACTGTATTTGTATGTGCACATTTGGCAGGTAAAACACTGGGCACAGTTGTTCAGCTCATCATCAGTTTATCTCTCATCACACACGGTCTCAACAGAATTTTTCTCTCAGTAACTGGATCTGGCACTCTGACCCCCAGCAGCTCTGCTGGCTAAAGGGTAATGGAATCCAGTGGGAGAGAGAGAGAGAGGGCACTCTTCACCAGTCACATGGGGAGAACTAGATATGCCTCAGAAAAAAGTCACATTCTTCAGCTTTTATTGCTGCTTTTGTAGACTCAGACATACTCTACATAAAGTATTAGATTAACAAGGATTCTTTCTAAGTTTGGGGTGAATTCAAACACCAATTTGCATTTGTAAAAAACCAAAAACAAACAAAAAACTTGTGTCCATTTTTTTTCTAGTGAAATAAACAGTTTCCTTCACTTTAGTGAACACTGATAGAAACTGTGTGCGAACTACATTTCAGTGGAACTGTAGTTCAAAAATGCAGCTGTTATCATAGCTGTGGCATTAATAAGGTTTTGACCTACTTTTATAATGAATATGATAAATACTTATCATGATTTATTTATGATAAACATACAAGGTCACTATGACTTGAGCACTTTTAATTTCAGTGCATTCTACAGATTTTAAAGCCAATACTTCTGTACTTTAACTAAAGCACAATTCTTGATGCAAGAGAATGTTATTTTTAACATTTCTACTTTATAGCACCGTGACTATTAAGCCATCTAAGTAATTTTTCCATCACTAACTAAAACAGTTACTCAGTGCAAAATAATCTTCAGACACTTGTGGAGTGCCTCTTAGTCCCATCCGTATTAGGGCATAGTCCAGAGCACAAAACCCTGTGTCTAATGTTTTCTTAAGTCAGCAATCAGCATTTACACCATGTATTAAAAATTTACAAGGAAGAGTAGATTCATTTGAAATCATATTTATGTGGGTCATCGACTAAAGTTTAAAATAATACAAGTATTTTTCAATCCTGTAAAACTATAATCTTGAAAGTGAGCTTCATGAAATATTGAAAATCTGCTGTTAAGAGAGCTTTTTTATTGCACACACAGTGTCTGAAAGCTGTCCTCAGTGTTTAGTTCTTATCTTCTAGATTTTTTTTAAAATCATTTTAAGCCATGTGGGTTAACTACAGCAGCCTGAGTGAAAATGGAGTAGCAAGCTGATTACTGCGATGTCTGCAACAGATGCATAAAATCATATATCATCAAATGCACTGAAGGCAGTGAAACTGAGAAAGTAGTATTAAGCCACGCATGACAGAAGTTTGTTGCAAAAGAGAAAGTCATCCACATGCTTTCTTAACATTATTTCTGAGCTCGTGAATGACATACTGTGCAGCTAAAGCTCAGAAGACCACCTATGCTTACATATCTCTGCAAAACTAATCTATTTCCATTCTGAGTGTGTGTTTGTGTTTGGCTTGAAATCTTTTTACTCATTTTGCTTTGTGTGTCCAACATCTGCTACAGTAAAACAGCTGATGGCAGGCCAGCAATATCAACCACAGTTGTGTCTGACCTTTACTTTTTGTTGTTAAGTTGAATCAAACCTGCTTCATAATGTGCTCCAACTCCTGTTTCCCTGAATGAAGCAAAAGATGAAACGTGCTGAGTCTCAGGTTACTAGTCCATAGCAGCTCAGATGAATCTTCTCTTATCCCCATGAAGACCCCTGGTATGCTGGTCTGGGACCACTCTCCGGACAGTGGAACGTGCCAGTTGCTGCACCTTCCAGGAAACTGAATAGTGAGAGGCCTTTTGCTGAGTTGCATTTCACCACCATAGGAAAAAACTGGCTGCATGTGTTGGAGTTGTGCTGGTACATAGCTGAGTCTTGCTGGTTTTGCACACATTTTACATGTCTGGTAGGATCCCTTAAGTAAACAAGTGTAAAAATCGGACAGCACAGCAGAGTAAATATTTCAGTAGTTATAATTATGTATACCTTCGGCTGCTCCCTTGTATTTTCCCCAAAGGGTCGCCACAGTGGAATAATCTGCATAAATTCTTCTCCTGTTGATGCGACTGCTCTTTTGTCATACACAGGTCATCATCAGTGGTGTCAGGTTAGACTACAGAGTGCCACAGATCTACAAATATCTGAGACCTAATAAATACGTTTCAGCTATTTCTATAATTATACCTCTGAGACAAGGAATGATTAAAGTTACTGAATTCTGCATCAACTACAAACCTGAAATGACCTTTTCTAGACTGACATTTTATTTGTTTTTTTGCACTTCTGTTGCAATATTCTCCTAGAGTTGGAATAATTAGATCTCAATAGCTGAGCACCGTTTTTGACATGAGCAGCATGAGGCAATGGAAAAGACCAAAGGCCACCTGAATTCAGTGGACTGTGTTTATTTGACAAACACGAGAGCTCAAAATTGTATCCAGTTTAGATCTTAGAAATGCCTTCAAAAATGGCATACACACCCAAAAAAAACCCAAAACTTGATCAAGGTCCTGTTCTTGACAATATGTGGGTCACAAGTGCTTTAATTTATCACTTAGAAATTTAAACATAAAAGTTTCATATGTGAAACTTTCAAATGACAATTAAAGAAGGTCTTTTATCCTGATTCCAACTCTATATTTTGTTCTTGGACTCTAACAGAGCAGCTTTACATAATTTACAGTTGAAATATTTCTTATTTATATGATATTGGGCCTTGGTGCTGCTGCTCACTTCCTCCTCTGTCAGAAACAACTTGATTTAGCTCCCTTTCCAGGACCTTTCAGGCAACTTTCTTCTGATTGGCTGCCCCTTGTAAAAAGAAGATTTGAACATTAGATGGGTGGGGTTTCTTTGCTTATACTGTAGGTATACCTGAGTGCCAGAGATGACCATATTAGGGATATCCTCTTTCACTATCACAGAACCAAGGCTAGAAAAAACTTTAAAAAAGAGTGTTTAGAGCAGTCTGGAGCCTGAGGTTTTATTTCACAGGGATGACTTGAACATACTCCGACCTCCGTCTTTGAAACTTTGGCCATGTTTAATATGAGCACACCCACCGTTTTCTTTGAAATAAGAAATATGCAATCTCCTTCAAACTGTACATTTTCACTCCTTTTTCCTGCAGGTTGTTTTTATTAATTCTCCTACACCCACTGACCACGTCATTAGTTACACATTGGTAGTACTAGGTCAGTCCTACTTTTTCCTTCAGAACTGTCTTAATTCTTTGTGGGATAAATTCAAAAAGCTGCTGCTCAGAGACTTTGGTCCATATTGACATGATAGATAGCATCGTGCAGTTACTGCAAATTTTTCAGCCGCACATCCATGATGTGAACCTCCCGTTCCACCCCATCCCAAAGGTGCTCTTTTGGATTGAGATCTGGTCACTCTGGAGACCATTTGAGTACAGTAAACTCATTGTCATGGACAAGAAATCAGTTTGATCATTTGAACTTTATGGTATGGTGTTATCCTGCTGGAAGTAGAAATCAGAAGATGGCTGCAATGTGATCATAAAGAGAAAGTCATGGGCCAAAAACCATATTCAGGCAGGCCGTGGTATTTAAATGATTCTCAGTTGTTACTAAGGGGCTCGAAGTGTGCCAAGAAAATATCCCTTATACCATTACACTACCAGTACCAGCATGAACTGCTGATATAAGGTAGGATGGATCCATGCTTTTATGTTGTTTACGCCAAATTCTGACCCTACGACCCAAATGTCGTAGCAGAAATTGAGACTCAGACAAGGAAGCATTTTTTTCAGTCTTCTATTGTCCAGTATTGGTTAGCCTGTAAAGGTTGTAGCTTCAGTTTCCTGTTGCTTGTTGAGACGAGTGGCACCTGGTGTGGTCTTCTGTTGCTGTAATTCATCTGCTTCAAGGTTGTTGTGCATTCAGAGATGCCTTTCAGCATATGCTGGTTGCAATGAGTGGTTATTTGAGTTACTGTCATCTTCCGAGCAATTTGAAACAGTCTGGCCATTCGGCTCTGACCTCTGGCACCTGCGAGACATTTTCTCCCAAAAAACTGCCATTCACCGAGTATGTTCTCTTTTTCAGACCATTCTCTGTAAACCCTAGAGATGGTTGTGTGTGAAAGTCCCAGCAGATCAGCAGTTTCTGAAATCCTCAGGGCTGTCGTTCTGGCACCAACAACTGTGCCACACTCAAAGTCACTTAAATCATCTTTCATTCCCATTCTGATGCTCGCTTTAAATTTCAATAGGTCATCCTGACCATGGCTACACGCCTAAACGCTCTCACCTAAAGGCTGGTGAGTGTACATTTCGATCAGAACTTTAGAAAAGTTCACTTTTGTAACAACAAAAAATGTCGTGTGAGAGAAAATAAGCCAAAAATAAAGATTTATGTTGATTTATTTACAGTCATAAAAGGGGGTGGGTGGGGGGCAGGGGTTAAACACCTTGAAAAGCTGGGGAAGCTGAATGTACCCTGAATGTAACTCAGCCCAGGCAGCAGCTGTTAATGCATTTTATTTGTGTGTGGCGGTGTGTCTTCTGCCAACCTGCTCACTGTGTCTTTGATGGAAATGTGCCCACAGCCCAAGCTGTTACCCAGTCTCTTATTACAAAGGCCAGTCAGACCTAACAGAGCAGTGTGTGAATCAATACAAAATAAAGGTCATTATTGCAGTACTGGAGCGTGAAAGCACTCAGAGTTCGCTTATGAGGTTTGATTTGTTTCAGCTCAGAAACATCTTTTCAGACTTATTTGTTATGCACTGCATGAACAAATTGAGGGACACAGTGAGATTTAAACATTGGCTGTTTACATCTCACTCATGTCAACAACCTCTTCAAACTTTGCTGCAATAAACCCTAACTTATGAAACATTGGCAAAAATCGACTACTTTGTCCTGAGCTTCATACTGGCTCCCTCTAGTGGTGAATCACTTACCTCACACTGTTTTTGGTCACCCCAGCAGCATTATGGCTACATGCCTGGATAGCACAACAGATACCATGTTTGCTTTGAGAGTGCTCCTAGAGAAGTATGGAGAAGGTCAGAAGGAGTTGCACTGTGTCTTTGAGGATCTTGAGAAAGCAAATATTAGGGCGCTCAGAGAGGAACTGTGGTATTGTATGAGGACACCAGAAGGGGTCCCCATAGCATAGTGGTTTACACATTTGCTTTATAAGCAACAGATCCCTGGTTTGATTCCAGGCAGGGACACAAGCCCCTCTCACCAATGAGGGTTGAGTTAGGGAGGGCATCTGGTGTAAAACCTCTGGCCAATTACCAATGTGGATAATCTGCTGTGGCAAACCCTTGGAGAGAATACAAGGGAGCAGCCAAAGGTACATATTAGAGAAGTATGTGAGGGTGGTGCAGGATGTGTATGAGGACAGTGAGACAGTGGTGAGGTGTGCAGTAGGAGTGACAGATGGGTTCAAGGTATGGGTGGGATTACATCAAGGATCAGCTCTGAGCCCCTTCTTCTTTGATGGGCAGGCTGACAAATAAGGTCAGGCAGGATTCACTGTGGACTATGAAGTCCGCAGGTGATATTGTGATCTTTAATGAGAATAGGGAACTGGTGGAGGAAAACCTGGAGAGAAGAGGAATGAAAGTCAGTACAAGCAAAACAAAATACATGTGTGAATGACAGGGATGCAAGTGGGATGGTGAAGATGCAAGGAGAAGAGATGGTGAAAGTGGATGAGTTTAAATACTTGGGGTCAACCATCTGAAGCAATGGACAGAGCACAAGAGTGATGAAGAAGAGAGTGTAGGCAAGGTGAAGTGGGTGGAGACAAGTGTCAGGGGTGCTTGTGACAAAAGGATTGCAGATAGAGTGAAAAGAAAAGGTTGAAGATGGAGCTGCCATGCAGGAGGAAAAGAGCAATACCACAGAGAAGGTTCATGGTGTAGCAAAAGAGGACATGCAGAAGGTTTTTATTTTTATGACAGAGGATGCCAAGGATTGATGAGATGGAAGCAGATGATCCACTGTGGCGACCCATAACAGGAGAACCTTTGAAAACTCAAATCTCTCGACGCATGCATATTATAGCGAACCAAAAAAAGCAGCACAACACCATTATCTGTTGATTTATTGAGAAAATTGAAGTTGACAGTTACAAATACCAGCCACAAAGCATAAAGCAGTTCCAGCGTCTTAAAATCCATACAATCCTCTGCATGTGCTTTATTTACTTGTGCGTGTTACATTTGTTGAAAAGAAATCTTAATAATCCCTCTACAGCAAATTCTTATATGAGCTGAGTTACATGCACAAACAAAATTGCTGGTGAATGCACAGAACCTAAAGGAAAATATTGCTGTTCTTAACTGTAAATATGGAGTACGCCTGAACAGCACCTGTTTGAAGACATAAATGACAGGTAACAATATAACCAAAGGGTGATTATAAAGCTATAAAATGAACAGTTTATTACAGCAACAATGTGATCGATCTGAGGTCAGTGCACTATACAGAAAACACGGTTGTGGCAGTACTTCACGTATAAATAAGTCACTGTTCTCTTGTATTATATTCCACAGGCAGTGATTTATCTTCTTAGCTTTGCAGTCCTTACAGTTGAGATCAAGTTTGCGCTAAGATTCATCATCACAGTCACACACCCTACTTATTAAAACTGTTCAGAATCATGCATGAAAACACAAAGTATTTCGTTGCAATTTAAAAAAGAAAATCCAACATCAAAACAGTTCCCTCAGACCATCAGTGTGTGGGCGACAGATGTGAGTCTTCTTATCTGGCAGCAACTGAAACACACAAAAGACCAGAAGCAATTAATGGAACAACAGCTGGATGTAGAAGCACTTCTGTGTGATTTTCTGGAAAAAGTCAAAAATTTATTTTTTTGTTAATAAGCCTTTAAATCATGAGCTTCATCTTCATGGTGTTTGGTGCTAATGAGTCTAAATGTTTGCATTCCAAAGAAATCCAGTAGTCTGCAACAACATAAACACTTTCTTCCTTGGCAAAATTCGTGAAGCATGATTCCATTTTCCTGTGTTTTTCACAGCCGAGGCATCCAGGCCTGATTGGGAAGGAAGGTAGGGCATTAAGCACACCAATTATTTTTATCACACGTGGGGTGAAGAGGTATTAAGAATGTGTACAAACTATGCTTGACATGCACACCCGTGGATGTGCACATGCACTTACACACGAATGGCCCTTTAGCGCCTGGGCTGTGCTGACATTTACTGGCTGCACAATAGGTTGTGTCCAGAATAATCTGTGTTTATGTAAGGAAGTCCCAATCTTTCAGGCCCTGGTGCTTGTTTGAGGGTGGAGGCGCAAAATCACAGGAAACACCTTCTGTTGCCCAGCAAAGCCCCAGAATCCCATACAGTACAATGAGATATTAAAAGCCTGCCACTTCCCTGAGATAATTGAAAGTTTGCGTCTAGAGAAACTGTTTAACCAAGGGATGGAAGAATGGACAAACACAAGGAAGTTGGGAGGAACTGTTGGAGGGAAGGCATCTCACCATTTTCTTCTCCGCCCGATGACTTAACTCCGAGGAGCATGACAGCATCCTTGGTGCCTTCAGGTCTGCTCTGGAAAGATGCGCTGTGGAGGGTTTGAAGAGATAAATGATTTTCTTGTGCACACACCCTAAAAAGCACAATTTATACCTTTAAATATCAAACTTACTTCTCAGTTCCAGTATCAATGGTTTCTGTTCAGCAGAGGACAACAACAGACATTAACAAATGCTGATACTGAAGAAGAACTATGTGCATTTTGACTATAATTATATATAGACAGAGTAATTACACCTTACATATAAACATCCTAACAGTTTACGTACCTGTGGGATTGTGGACTTTCTTGGATTTGAATTTAAAGAACATGGCAGCAGCAGCTCCAATCAGGAAGATTGGCAGCAGAATCCACCACAGCCTTTTGTCTAAAATGGAAATTGAAGGACACAGTCATCAGCATCCATCTAGTTTGACATGTCTCTTCCATATTAATGTCTGACCAAAGGGCAAAGCAGTGATGTTGTTTCGGCACAGCAGTTAAATCTTTTGACATTTAATGGACGAAGCTGTTATAGCTGCTATAACAGCTTCCACTCTTCTGGGAAGGCTTTCTACAAAATTTATGGAGTGTGTCTGTGGGATTTTTTTTTTTAACCCTTTTATGCAGAAGGTGTGAGGTCAGACACTGATGTTGGACATAAGGGTTTGGCTTGCAATTTCTGTTCTAGATCATCCTAAAGGTGTTGGAAGAGGTTGTGGTCAGGCCTCCTTGTGGTCCAGTCAAGGTCTTCCACACCAAACTTATCCAGCTATGCCTTTATGGACCTTGTTTTGTGCACTGGGGCACAGTCATGCTGGAACAGAAAAGGGCTTCCCCCAAACTTTTCCACAGAGTTCAAAGAGAATAGAATTGTCCAAAATGTGTTGGTAAGCTGAAGCATGAACATGTCCCTGCACTGGAACTAAGTCCTCAGGCTCAGGCCAGCCCCAGAAAAAACAACCCCAGAGCATTATCCCACCTCCACCCAACTTTACAGCTGACACTGTGCCATCAGGCAGGTAATGTTCTCCTGGCATTTCCCTAACCCAAACTTGTCCATCAGGAAAAAATAAAGCAGCTTATTTTGATTGGCAGTTTTGGTCCTCCATACAGAGCTGCTTTAATGGTATAGATTTAGATTTTAAATTTTCAACTTACACCACTTAGGAGTGTTTTTGTATGGTATGACTGAGTACATTACCTGATGATGTCGGTGGTTTCACATCACTGCCAGTCTGAGAACCTTTCAGCAACACGTTTTGATTAGGTCCCAACCCCAGTGTCACTGAACAGCATTATTAAAACAATATTTCATGATTTTATGTCTCATGAACTCAATTCCATGTTCAGCATCATCTAATACAGTACTCACCAGCATTGTTAGAGTTTCCGATAGTCTGTTTTGTCGATGAAGGTAAGGTGATGCCAGCTGATCCTATGATATTTAGAGTCAATATTTTTTTCCATTAAAACACGATGAAACAATTATACTCATAACAGCAGATTTTGGAACAATGTACTGCATAAAATAATAGACAAAATAGATGATAGCTTTATTGCTCAAAATACTTGCAGATTGCAGCTATATTGTACTTCAAAATATACTTTTGTGCAGTTGTGTGTTGCTGGTTGACCAAAAGAATCCACGTTTTTTTTTTTTTCATTTCAGTGTTTTAACTAATGAATATTGAAACAAGAATACAGAGAATATGGGAAGAAGATAGAAGAATAATGAAAAAAGGAGGGTTTGTTCTGTTAAAGACAACAAAGATTGCATACAAATAGACACCGTACAAATACCTGAAGAAGAGTGTGGAGGAGAACTATGCGTGCTTACGGAAGTTGTCACTGATCGTTCGGAAATGGTGTCATCTTCTCAAAATAAAATTAAAAATAGTTAACAATTTATATACAACTGTCAATTCATGATGATGTCATGTGTTCCAAACTCACCTTTACCCCTAATACTGCTCACTGAGTCATTTTGGACCACAGAGTCATTTTGCGAAACTACTTTGAATTTAAAAAAAAAACAAAAAACAGAAATTCAGGCCAATAGCTCCCTCATTAAATTTAGAAACAGAACAGTTTTCTGAAGTAATGATTGTTAGATAAATTTATTTGATAAAATTTAATCCAATGGAGCAACAAAACCCATTTGATGTACATACATTGTTTTCCTTTGTTTTTGAGGTTCATTTAAAAGATTATTTTGATCCTCTCTGTACCAAAGCATGCACGCATCATGCAAAATAAATTCATAGAAACTCTCACTCGTAGTCTGTGTGTGCACTGGTTGAGTCATGGTCACAGGCCGAGTTGATGCTGGTGAAAGTGAAGCAGTCTGTAGGTTTGGCGTTTCGGTTTCTTTTAGAAATAGAAATGAAATGAAAGGCCATGTGAAAACAGAGCTGTTGGAGCTTGAAAACAAAATAAGCCAATGTGTAAGAAGCCTGTATCTTTTGCAGCCCTCACTAGTTAGGCTTATTTTCAGACTGTCCACTGTTTTCTTATTTATTTTGGGCCAGAGAGTCAGAGTTTGATAAGCTTAATTAAAAATAAATAAATACAGAAATTCAGGCCAATAGCGCCCTCAAAAACTTTAGAAACAGAACAGTTTTCTGAAGAAATGATTGTCAGATAAAATTATTTCATAAACTTTAATCCAACGGAGCAACAAAACCCATTTGATGTACATACATTGTTATACATTGTTTTTGAGGTTCATTTAAAAGATTATTTTGATCCTCTATGTACCAAAGCATGCACGCATCATGCAAAATAAATTCATAGAAACTCTTACTCGCAGACTCTGTGTGCACTGTTTGACTCGTGGTCACAGGCGGAGGTGATGCTGGTGAAAGTGAAGTAGAAATGAAATGAAAGGTCATGTGAAAACAGATCTGTTGGAGCTTGAAATCAAAATAAGCCAATGTGTAAGAAGCCTGTATATTTAGCAGCCCTCACTTGTTTGCTCCTTAAAAAAATTGTCTTGTGTGTTTCCCATTACTACTATAAATGTATTTTATGTGTGCACAACACTTCTTTAAACTGCTTTACTTGACTGTGATTGGCTTGTAAAAGTTTTGTGCCGTCACAAATCATGCTTGTACAGGTATATCTTAAAACTGGTTTCAGGCTGAGCTCTGTGAAACTTGCTTGCTCCTTGTGCAGCAGATAAATAAAAATCTGTGCATACTCTTTCTGACCATAGAAAAAACAGTAAAGCAAAGTAAAATACTTGCAAAAAGTGGAGGGGACTTTGATACACACTCACCACTGTTAATAACCTTGTGCGTTGTAACTTTGGTATTCACAGCTGAAGGTGAAGGTGGAATTACTGACTCATCTGTTGTTAGTGCTAAAACAAAAGAAAAAAGATGTAGAAATGTAAATACTTTGATAATATCTGAAGAAATATAGAATCAGAACTCAACTCTGCTCATGTTTCTGCATAATGTGAATGATCTCTGCAAAAGTAACAGGGGGAAAGAATCAAAGGACAGAGGGAAGGACGTTAAGAAAATGGAAATTGCTTTTCTTTTAGTTTTTAACTTCATTTAAAGACGTATGGGCTTCTGGAGGGGGTAGAAGAGAGACTGACATCCACAAAGTATTGAAGTGTTTTAGCTTGAAGGCAGATTATATTATCTTCCAACTCAAGCAAACAAAGCAGTGCCCCTACAGTAAGCTCACTGGCTATTTTCTGTACCATTATGGACTGTCCACACAGGAAGAGACAAGAAGTGGCCAGTGGCGGCCAGACACTGTAGAAAGTCAGCGACATTCAAAGACTTTGAGCAACAGTGGGTGAAAGTAGGCAGGTCCTAGTGAAACTCATCTTAACTTTGAAGCAGTTGACTGAAGCAACTATCAATCAAAGCAAGGGATACTGGTGACTCACATATGACAGGGTGGCAAATACTAAAGTTAGCTATGTAATCAGAGCCTGGAATTTCTGCTATCAAAGAACCCTCAGCTACAAAGCCATGTGGCACAAGTGTATCATTTCCTGTGTGGACACCCCTTTGAGCTCCAACCACTCATAAAGCCTTCCATATCCTGCCTATTGTTTTGCAGCTAAAAGTGAGCTTCCAGGTAGATAAATGATAGCACCTAAAACTGTACTCTTTTAAATGGCCAGCGGGGGGCGACCAAAGTCTCGCTAGAGGCAGGTCTAGTCTCTCAACCAACTTGAAATCCCTATGGACAGTTGGACAGCAGTCACTGCATTTATATAGAATCACCAATCTAATAAAAAATGGTTTGCTTTTTGCCATCTTTGCACCAAAATAAGGTTTCAAAAAGCAGTTATGCTTTGCTGTTGCAGAAATTAATTTCATTTAATACCTCATAACATCTCACCTGGCTGCAAACAAAAGCCTGCTTGCCTCCTGAGTGCCATTAGAAAGAATGCAGGTTTTAGACACTTCTGTATTGCCTTCATTTTCAGAGGCAGAAGCTACAGCCATCTTTTATATACAGTCTGTTTCTTTTTACTTCAGTCAGATAAACACTGTGCTTATCTGGTTTCCAAACACCAAGATGGCAAAAATGCTCAACTTGAGGGATCACAACAGGACTTCACTAACTATAACAGTGTCTAAGTTCATAATCCAATGTCTCTGGTGGACATCCTAAGTTGCTGTTGGTTGGGAGCTCTCCATGTATTTCCCACTATGACATGACAGCTGAACTCTTTGCTCCCATGTGTAGTGGTTTACGCATTCGCCTTACAAGCAGAAGGTCCCTGGTTTGATTCTGGGTGGGGACACAAGCCCCTCTCACCATGTGGATTAATCTGCTGTGGTGACCCCTTGGTGGAGAATGCAAGGAAGCAGCCGAAGGCTACACTCATGGTTTTCAATTCATTCACTTTCTTAAAAAAAGAACGGAAATGGCTTGTATTTCCAAAAAGTATTCTTCAACAGATATAATACTTATGTTATACTTGGATGATTGTGATTTTAATTGTTCACCATCAGATGTTGAAACTGTAAAGCAAAAGCACAGCTGTGACTATACAAACATTCCAAAGCACAGAAATGGAGCTTGTACGTGCTGCACTATGTAGTACATAGTTGTTTGTGGCAGAAGAAATCCGGATATTCACTCACTAGGTAGAATTTTTTATGAGCCTTATTGATTAATTCATAATTTTTTGTTAACGAGTTGATTTGTTGTTTTAGACACGCATAACTCACACTGAAGTTCTGCGCTAATGGTCAGTCTGATCCTGACCCTGCATCATGCCTGTTTGGCATATCTTTAAAGGCCGAACGACTTTAAGATGACTGGGGGTGAAATGTGTCAGACTTGGGGTGAAAAGTCTCAATAAGGATGGAAATTACGGCATGTTGAGGTGGATATCCTCTACTCAAATAGCTGCAGCAGTGTGAAGCTGCATCCTGTCCCAGACATACAATTGTTGTCCCCTGACCCTGACCAGACTTCCTGTCACTGCTGTCAACTGTGATTTTATTCAATGTATTTCACAGTTGGGCTGAGCAGACTGCACGTTTCAACTTCGACTGCATGCAGGTCCCGTTGTTTTTCATGAGTCTTGTCAGGAAGGAAAAGCAAATCTACCTACCAGAACTGTCTCAAGTATTTAGCAGCAAGTCTCAAGTCATGAGGCAAGTCATAGGTATGTTAGCTCATGCACCAAGTTTAGGTCAAATATAAATAAGTCAAGTTAAAGTCTTAAGTATAAAGTGCTTGCAATGGCCTCTTTATTCATTTTTTTCAAGAAATCCAAGTCAAGCCTCAAGCGAGTTTATAGATTAAAAACTAAAGATTTTGACTTTACCAAGCCCACACCTTATTATGTTCCTTCATGGGCTGTGGAAACCAAATTGTTTCCTCCAGATGTTTACTGCTAAACACTGGAAAGAGATTTGCTGGGACATTTCAGTCTCAGGACAATAATCTGGTGTCTCTGCGAGAGAGGATGCAGAGTGACTCTCACTGCCTATCTGCTGTTACATCACCTATCTGCCCAGCCCAGAGCAGCTACGAGTACTCCTGTCTCTACACAATGGAAAAACAAAGAAATGGCCTGTTTTTTATTTACGTCAACCTCATGTGTCTCTCTGCCACTTGACTTGTGCTTAATGTCTGTTCATAATAAAAATCATGATTTTTCTCTGACTTTCCCTGAATATTGCAAGATTATGAGCATTTTATTTCTGATTCGTTAGTGTAAAAGGTTTTTTTTTTATTAATACTGTAAGCATAGAAACATGAATGCTTGCAAAAGAACTCCAAGATTATTTCTTTTGGATAAACAAAAATGCACTGAGTTCAAAGCGTGAACGACTTTTGAACATCACTGTGATCTTTATCTTTGCGCATACCAGAGCCAAACTAAATCACAAGGAAAAAACATGGATAATAGATAAAGCATAATTAACCACTGCACAAACAAAAACAGACTTAAGAGTCTTTACACAAATATGGATGCAATCAACTTGATCGAAAACCTGCTTCACTGAGTTTTATCTGTCAAATCAATGAAGGAGCCCATTCTGCAGAATCCTCAATGCACCGATGTCGCACAGAAGCAAATTTGATAAATAGAAGAGAATGGAAAACTTCTATCAGCATGTATTCAAGCCAAAGCCGGTCTGACCACCCTACCTGGTGTGAAGACATGTACAGATGCTAGGATGAGGAAACCAAGAACCCTGATAGACTTCATGGTGATACTGCAGTGGTGAACTCCTCTAATGTCTCCCTTCAAGTGGCCAGTGTGAAAGGTGTCCAGGCTTGGGCACTCTGCTGCTGATGCTTATTTTGGGACTTCCTTTAGATAAAGAAGGGGAGGAAATACACTGGCTTCCCTTCCTGACGTAAACTGGGTGGATGTACAGACTAATACAAGGCAGTCAGTTGATTTGAACCCGAGTCCATTTAACAAAAATCTCAGTTTTAAGTAATGCGCTTGAATGCAAAGGCAACTTCCATCACTTATTTTTTCCTGCTTTGACACCACTTGATGAGTGGAAAGGAGACTGTGACTTGACAGTAGAGTATAATAAAATGGAAAAAAATAAACCTGTGGTGTGCAAGAGTTGTATGTAAAGTCAGTAACTAATAAACTAAGCATTGCGAGTGTGATAGTAGTGATATCACAAGCCTCAGCCATTGTAAAACGTGTGCATGCTGTACATTTCTATTTCCTCCTAATTGTGACATGCAGAAGTCTGGGGAAAAAGTGCAAAAGTTCTGTTTTACTTGTAAAATGGGAAGCATGTGCAATGATTCATTGAAACATACACACATAAAATGTAAATAAAGTACATAAGGCAAAAACAGATGTGCACAATTCTAACCAGGTTGAAAGTCAATATTTAGTTCTTCAATAGAGCCTGAACTCTCTAAAGCAAGCTTTCTAGTCATTTAAACAAACATTTTTTAAGTAGTTTGCAGGAACAGTTCTCCAGGCTTCTTGAAGGATATTCCAAAGCTCTTCTTTGGGTGTTGGCTGCCTTTTGTTCCTCGCTGTCAAGATGATCCCACACTGCTTCAGTAATGCTGAGGTCCATTCATCACTTCCTAAGATCTGTTGCCACTGATTTTTAGTCCAGTATGTAATTTGAAATACCTCAGAGGCAATTTCTGATGAGGCTTCTTGCAAACAGTAGATGGCTCAACAGGTGGCCCAGAAGCATCTCTCAGATCTTTTCTGGATTTTTTTCCCCTGTTTCTTAGGGACATGATTTTCAAATACTGTTGATCTGCTGTAGATATATATATTTTTTAGACCTTCCACTTCTTCTTCTGTCCTCCGCTTGTCCATTTTCCCCTGATTTTTTTCTAGAATACAGCCCAAACCATGCCAGTGCCACTGGACTGAAAACAAGTAAAAAAAAGCAGCCAGTATCCAAAGGAAAATTTTGAAACTGCTTCAGAAAGCCTGGAGAACCATTGCTCAAAATCACTTTGAAAGATTAAAGATAGTCTGGCTCCATGGAAGCAAAATATAGAGAAATTAGAGGTGCCCAAGACTTTTGCACATTACTGTACACAAACTAAGAAAGATAGAATCACAGAAATGTTGTTTGTCTTGCGAAATAATGACTGGAACTGATGACAAAGACCTGACAGCCCAAGAGAGTTGCTCAAATACCAACCATGACGTCTCACTATTCTCCCATTTATGTAACAATGCCTTCAGAAAGTGTGGAGATAAACGTGCTGCTGAGGCTGAACAGTAACACACTCTCACATTTAGTAATACATAGAGTGGATAATATACTTAGATATTTGTTGAACAGTGAGATGGGAACATAAGAATTTTTCAACTTTTGAACACTATTTTTACTTTAAATGTAATTGGCATTTTGATGATGAGAAACCCTGTTTGGGTTCCATGTTACCCCCCCATCTCCAGCTACAAAACCAAACAAAACCAAACTCCTTCCCCCAAAAAAAACCAAAAGAAAAAAAAAACAGGATGTCACAATTTACTTCCTTTCATGTAAGTATTGTGCTTGATTTCAGTAAAAGATTTACAAAGTCATAAACAAGTGACAAGAAAAGCTTGACTTTTTATTTGAAGCATTGTTTTTTTTTTAACTACTCATAAACAGGTTCAGTTTTTCTGGAAATAAATTAGAAATAGAGAAACATCACTACAGGAGAAAAAAGGTCTAACTTTTTTTAAAATATATATAATTTTTCAAAGTTTGATAGTTTGAATAACAAATGTCTAAGTCTATTCTGATCCACACATAAAGGAGGGGGCTGCAGCTCTCCCACAGGTATGCTTGTGCAACCTTTCTTGGTCTTGGACTTTAATCGAAGAAGTTACTGAAGTTGATTAAGAGGAAACATCTTTGCTGTGGAATTGCCAAGTAGCAATTTCCTATCAAAATCCTGTGGTAGCCAGAGCCAAGTTTCTCTTTTGAGTGGAAATGTAGGCAGAGGAGCAAAACATTTACTGAAAACTGAGCGGTCCATAAGTTTTGGGACAGTGAGACAGTTTTTGTTGTAATTTTGCCTCTGTACACCACCACAGTGGATTCAAAATCAAACAGTCAAGCTGTGATTGAAGTGCAAACTTTCAGCATTAAATGTCTAGGAATTGCAGCCATTTTCATACGCAGTACCCTATTTTCAGAATGGAGGAAAAAGTAATGGGAGAAACTAGGGTGATTTTAAATATAAGGATTGTTTTTCATACTTCAGTGAAAATCTTTTGCAGTCAGTAATGGGCTGAAGCGTGGAACTCATGGATGTCACCAAATGTTGCAGTTCCTCCTTTGAGATGCTTTGCCAGGTCTTCACCGCAGTTGCTGCTTGTTTGTGGGTCTCTCCGCCTTCAGTTTTGTCTTCATTCACTGGAAAGCTGCTCTGTTAGGTTGAGATCAGGTGACTTTTCCTTGAGAAACTCTTGGGTCGCTTTTGGGATGTGCTTTGGGTCATTATCCATTTGCACTGTGAAGCACCGTCCGATCAGTTCTGCAGCATTTGGCTGAATCTGAGCAGAGATTACAGCCTTGTACACTTCAGAATTCATCCTGCTACCTCTATCAGCAGTCACAGCATCAGAAAAAGACTAGTGACCATACATGCCTCCAATGTGTTTGACAGATGATGTGTTATGTGGATGAGCTGTTTCTTTCCTTCTAAATACTTTTCTCTTCCCATCATTCTGGTACAAGTTTATCTTGGTTTCAGAGGTTTTTTCCAGAGCTGGGCAGGCTCTATTAGATGTTTTCTGGCAAAATCTAATCTGGCCTTCCTGTTTTTGAGAATAACCAGTGGTTTGCATGTGAGGGGCAGTTAGAGACATTATTAATGAAATGCTTGCACACACACTAATGAACTGCTTGCACACACACTACTGAAGTGCTCACACAAACAAGCAAAATGCTTGCACACACACCACTGAAAACTAAGAACAGGAAGGCATTTTAGTTGATCCGGAAGGTGGCTGAGAAAAAAAAGAGCACATTTCTAAACAGGCAAACACACAATTCACACACACACACGCATTTCTTCTTTCTACAGAGACCTTGAGAGTGCCGTCAAATGAGACAACCTATTGTTGCAACTAGAAGTATGGACATGCTGGACAGTCCCCAAGCATCTCTCTTTCCCTCCTGCCACTGTAGTAGCGTGCCCATGTCAGCTGCAGCTGCAGTCAGGAGAGAACGTGCACCACTTTGTCATGCTCAGCCGTGCTTCGGCACCTAGATGTCAGGCACCAGAAAAAAGGTATTTAAGTTTTTAACCATAATAGATAATGCTGCACTTAATACCTGCCCGAAATCTGATGATTTTAATTGTCTGATATTCAGTGGAGCAGTGTGTAACAGCAACAACGATTATTATCCTAGAGTGATGTTACGCTATAAAAAGCATATATATGTATGTAAGACTGTTTCTTAAAACAGATCACCTTAATCGTTACACACCACTCCTTTAAATGAGCTTCACTCCTTATCTGTCCAGTGTCCCCGGTAGTGTAGTGGTTTGTGCATTGGCCTTTGAAGCAAAAGGTCCCTGGTTCTTTTCCAGGTGTGGACACAAGCCCCTCTCACCATGGAGGATGGCGCCAGGAAGGGCATCTGGTGTAAAACCTCCACCAAATTACCAATGCTGATTAATCCACTGTGGTGACCCCTTGGTGGAGAATACAAGGGAGCAGCCAAAAGGTACACACACACAATCTTTATCTGTTTCCCCATGCTCACCCACGCCCCACCTTTTGAGAACCACTGGTCTAGAGTAAAAGCAAATGTAGAAAGTAATTTGACCACCGCCCCTTATAATTTTTTTTCTGCTTTTGTGTAAGTAGAAGAAGGGCCATCCAGTCTACAGAAGATGTTGGACTTCTCAGCGGGAGCAATTAGTTTTTCCTCATCATCAAACGTCAGTTTCATTCATAAAGAAGATGACCAATTCTCCTCAACACCAATGTTCCCAGCTGCTAACACGCTTTAGCTGCATTAAGTGGCCACTGCTTGTCTTATACAAACTGTTCAAGGATACATTTGGTTTTTCTTTAGGGAACACTGAAGGGTGTGGCACATCATGTTTTCTCTATTTCTAGGCATCAAACTTCTCTTTTAAAAGAGCCTTAAACAAAACCTTGTCGGTTGCATTTTTTAGCGCACACTTTCTTTTTTTTTTGCCAATATGTTTATTGTCTTTTTCAAAATTTTTTCACAAACACATAACATATACACATACATACATATACCCACTACACACACAAACTGCATACCCTTGCATCATAAAAAATAAATAAA
>VUQH01038324.1:8266-26264 GCA_015106775.1 Etroplus canarensis | reverse complement strand
CGAAAACCTGCAGCAGAATCATCATCATCATCATCATCCTCATCATCTTCATCAAAAGACTGATCGGCCTCCATCACTTTAGGGACAATTTACAAGCCATTTCTATCAAAACAAATCACTCTGCAGTGCTATGAAAAGACTTGCTTGAGTAGGGGTTATGAAACAATTACCCAGCTACTGGACAGACAATCACCACATCTTCTATTAAATAAATACTCACTGACAAGGTGCTGTCCACTGATATGGATCGGACCCGAACCTGACTTCAGACGGAAAACTGCTGGGGGTGTGATTGTGTAACCGCCAAGACACGCCTGTAACAGAGAATTACTTTAAACTTATACAGAGCGGCATCTAAATAATACGCATGAATTGTCTGAGCCAACAATGTTGAACCAACAGTCACTGCGTGAGAGCTTAAGGGACACCAAAACATTTAGTTGCTTGTGCGTTTATAAGCAAGAAATTTACTTACAGTTGGTAGAGTAGAGGGCTTAAGTGAAACCAGTACTGCCTTGACTTTCTGACCCTCAGAATCCTGTCCTTCCACCTCAACCACATGAAGTTCATCTTTTGTGCTGGAGTCCACACAGATCTAAAAGGGCAAAAAAATTAACTTTGACATTTTTCATTTTTAAAGGGGATTTTGGATCTGACTGCTGTTAAAATTAACTCTGGAGCAATTCCCTTTAGCTTGTAGAGGTAAGTGTTACAAGCCAGTTAAACTAGGCTACAGTGTATTCCTGCTACATAAATTTACGAGCAATTCAAAAAGCAAATCATTATGTGAACCACGATGGACAAATGTCAATGCAATCTACGAGGATCATATATGATCAGTAAGGCAAGACTTAGTATCCACAGTAACAGTTGTGTGAGTAATTTTCCCCAATATAACTCAAAGTGAGAAATTTCTGGGTCTGTGTTAAACATCAAATAGTAAGCACCTTCGGCTGCTCCCTTGCATTTGGGGGTATGTGGATGACTCCACATTACTATATTTTTTTAATCACTTTAAGTATACAATTTCATTTGATAAACTGTTAATCTCTGTGCTTAATGAATGTAATATCTGACAATTTTATTTAACTGCTGGACTGCATGGTCCATATTTAATTCGCCCAATAAAAGCAGATTAAACCCATGAATACTGATGAACAAATTGCAAAATTGCTGGTAAGACTTCTAAAAAGCGCACAGCTTGGATTCCAAGGTACTTACCATTCTCAGATCTAGCTGATGCTCCGTGTCTTCATCATCAGGATTGAAGACGACCTCTTTTCCAGCTTCAAGCACACAGCCTAATGGAGAGATTTCAGTTAACATTTAATTAATGATCTAGATGGCCAGTGCAGTGGTGAGCACAGTTGCCTCATACAAGAGGGTCTGTCTTGCTGGGGCCTTTATCTCTGGAGTTTGCATCTTCTGCGCCAGATCTCTCCAGCTTCCTCCCAGTCGAAAGACATGCACATTAGGTTAATACAGTGCTTCTCAAACTTTTGAGGGGAATATCCTACTTTAGAAGCCAAAGAATGTTCATGCCAAAACACTTTTGAGTTGAAATTTGCTTAAGTAAAAGGTGCATATCATAAGCATAATAAAAATCAAATTCTTGTTTCTTTTTCCTACCAAAAAAAAAAAAAAATCCATTCACCATAGTTAAACTTTATATTTCTCACTTGCAATGGCTCTGAGCCCACAGCTCGGAAACCACTGGATTAAATGGAGATTCTTAACTGGCCATAGATATGAATGTGAGCACAAAAGTTTTTTTTTTTCTCTGCATTAGCTCTGCGATAAACTTAATTTATACCAGTGCGGCAAATCTACATAGGGATGCTTCTGCGAGATGTGCCTGAAGTCTATATATATATATATATAAAAAAAAGCAAAAAAGGGAAAAAAAAACCCCCACATCTACAGGTAGCTGGAAATACCAGACTGATAAGTTGCAGTCATTGTGGTCTGCGTTGATTGGACATGTAGTTACATTTCTGAGAGGTGGATGTGTGGTTATGGCGTCAGGTTTCACAAGGGTCAGCGACTACAACAACAACTACGCTGATTTAACACACAAGCATAAATAAAAATAGACTGGTGACTTGTCCAATGTGTACCCCGCCTCTCGCCCTATGACAGCTAGGATAAGCTCCAGCATCCCGTGACCCTGAATCAGTCAAAAGAAGGTGAAGCATATACATGCAGAGATTTTGCTCTGACAGCCCAATTAGCAAAACAAAAAGCATGAAGTGACTACTGCTCACAGTACTGTGCTCTACCTGGACTCTGTTAGTCATTTGGGTGTAGAGTGCTATATTTAAACTGAACACATGAGGGAGCTATGAAGACGACTTTGGGGTATTTATGGGGGTGGGGTACCTTTTCCACATGGCACTAGCAGGAATTCCCCTGAACTGAGGGGGGAAATCAAAAGTCATTTCAACAAAACTTTAAGTGTCAAAACACCTGTCAAAAGCAGATGCCATTTTACATTCTTTGCATCTCATAGATAATACGGCACCATTATCTATAAGCTTTACTTTAAAATATTTGCTGTTTTTTAAAATTTTATCAGCTGTGTTTTTCCTCTTAAATATTTGTTGTATTGCACTTTAGTTGCTGTATTTTGGGGGAATTTTCAGAAGCACGTGTAAGCTGCTGGACACCTGAA
Organism: Etroplus canarensis; assembly: GCA_015106775.1. NCBI lineage: Eukaryota > Metazoa > Chordata > Actinopteri > Cichliformes > Cichlidae > Etroplus > Etroplus canarensis. The sequence continues at coordinate 23,593 of VUQH01038324.1, read as the reverse complement.
TTTCCCCTGTGGGGATGAATAAAGTAGTCATCACTCCAATAAATCCACAATACTCTGGAGAAACATTAGGACGTTTTATTACAGCATAACAATTCATAAGGCTGTGACTCGTGATTAAAAAATGTTCATCTCATCAGAATTTGTAGCTCATAATTCAAAGTCTCAGTTAATTTAAACGTAAAGGGAACAAAGTGATCTTAGGTGCTGCGTACACTGTAGTAGTGTAGTACTGTAGTATTGTAGTAAAAAGCGCTTTGGATGCTCAGACAGAGTAGAAAAGCGCTATACAAGTACCAATCCATAAAACTAGTCCTCGTGGTGAGGGTTGGTTTAGTTGGGGGTCAGCGTGGTCCGCGTGCTCGAAGCCGCGTTGTGACCACTTGTCCCAGGGAGCAGAAAACTGTCAAGTCAAGCATGAGCTTCAAGAAGGCACGTCACATGAAGGAGATGCATACTGAACTGGGAAGTAGTTTAAACTCGTTTCTTAAAGAAAAATATTCAATAGCAACACTATTTTAAGAAATCACGACCGGCGCCATGTTGATAATCAAACACGTGTGTGGCCAACTGGTGCGACTCCGCGCCGCTGCTCAGCAGGACTCACTCAGCCTTCTCCTAACACTCTATGACAACTAGCCTAAAGAAATAATACACTTTAAATGCTTTAATTCACCAACAGGTACGTTATCTTCAATTCCAAAAAGGCACATGCAACTGAACAGCTACATGCAATGCTTCTCTTGCTGATATAAAAACAAAAAAACCCCACAAAAACAGCAAACTTTAAGTCACACACAAAATTAAGATGTCTCACCGTAAAGGAAGGTTTGTGGTGCCATTGGTTCGCCCAACCCGTTCATTTCTGATATTGGGACGCTGCTTATGTAGGGTGGAAGAACTAGCAAGTGTCACTGTTAGGCACTAACTAACACACTGCTTCCCTTCCGCTCTGCTTCGGCTCTCAGTGTTGGATAGAAAGTAAAAAAAAGTAACAGCGCCACCCACAGGACCACGGTGCGCACATCACACAGCGCGCCAGCACTCTAGCCTTAAGTTGCTTTCTTTATAAACATGAAACTTTATTTTCAGTCTATATGTAAAAGAAAGGAAATCAACGATACTAATAAAATGTTAACAAAACACAAAAATGTAATCATCAGTGATTATTAGAATACAAATAAGCAGTTGTTCTGATGTTTCCAGAAACAAGAGGAGATACCCCTTTCTTTAGATTTTGCCAGCATAGTGGGAAATGGGTGCAATGATTTACTGAAATATATATAAATAGAAAGACAGTACAAGATTCTAATGAGACTGAAATTCAATATTTGATATGACCACAGTCTGAACTCTCTTAGGCAAGCCTTCTTGTCATTTCTTTGAGTAGTTTTGAGCAATAACTTCTTGAAGGATATTCCAAAGCCCTTCTTTGGATGTTGGTTGCCTTTTCTTGTTCTGTATTCTGTTAAGATGATCCCACACTGCTTCATCAATGATAAAATCTGGGCTCTGGAGAGGCCAATCCATTGTGCGTTTTTCTATTCTGCATTGGCGGTGTGTTTTGGGGATCACTGTCATGCTGAAGAATGAAGCCATTGAAAAGTACTTTTCTGCATTCACAATTCCATCAATTCTGGCAAGACCTCTAACACCAGTTGCTGAAATGCAGCTCCAAACCATGACAGAGCCTCCTCCGTGTTTTACTGTAGACTCTGTTTTACCTCTTTCCTGACCTCCTCCATACATACTGATGACAATCTGAAACAATAATTTTAAGTTTAGAGTCATCACTCCATAAGCCCTGTTGCCACTGCATTTCATTTCAGTTCTTGTTTAATCTGATGTGCCCAAGTCTTTTCTCCTTGTTTCTCTTCCTTAAGAATGATTTCTTGAAAACCACCTTTCCCTTAAGACCACTTCTGATGTGGCTTTAGCGAACAGTAGATGGATCAATTGTAGGGCCAAATGCATTTCTCTGGTCCTGTGTCAAGTCTTTGCTAGATTTTTTTTCCTATTTCTTAAGGATATGACTTTCAGATACTGATCATTTACTGGAGATAGCGTTCTTTTAGGCCTTCCACTTCTTCTGTCCTCCACTTGTCCAGTTTCCTTTTTTACAGGTACAATGCACACAGTGCCAAGATATGCCAAGTTTTCAGCAAATAGCACTTTGGGAATCACCTTTTTGGAGCAAAAATACTATTTTATGCCTGCCAAACTGTATTATCTTTGTTATTTTTCATATATTCAACTTAAGAAATGGGAACAAATGATATGTTTTTGATACAGGCTGCTAGTAACAAACTGCCTATAAAGATACAATTTAAAAGTAGTTCTTTGCTAAGTTGTCTGTGTACACACAACACTAGGTCATCCCTTGTATAAAGTGTTGTTTTAATGCTTGAATGGTTCATAAGTCAGTGTTAAGTGGCTTAACAAACACACAAAAAAACATTTCTCTGAAAATGATCAGGTACAAGAGCTGGGCTGAAAATGAGTGAAAAAGCAGCCAATGTCCAAAGAAAAACCTTCAGAAAGGCTGGCAAACTATTACCCAACACCACTTTAAAATGAAAACATAGTCTGGTTCCTTGGACACAGTATGAAGACCTGAGGGGTGGCTGAAGACTTTTGAATAGTACTGTATCTTGTGTCACTTAGAGTAGGTTCAGTTAAAGCTTTTCTTAGGACACTTTCAGTATCAATTAAACATAAATTTATATATAATGCATACAATTTCTCAGCACTGTGTGAAATGTAACAATACTAGTTCTAAACATTTGGTTTGCACTTAACCATCTTGCAAATTTAAGCAAGATCCTAAGCACATCATTATATGCCACCCGAAGCTTTTTCATTTTTGCATTTCTGTAAGTACATCACAGATGTACTGTATTAAGTGGAGTACAACAGTCTATGAAAATAACTATTTTAACATCACCCTTAAAAAACCTGTAAAAGTTGCAGGCTAGCATATTTGCTTGTGCAAAGAGCTTTCTGCACTGGCACTGCACATCATCATCATCATCATCATCATCATAGAGTCATTCTCATGATTTGACCTGAATATTTAACTTCAGTTATCACATTTACTATTAGATCTCCCAAACAGAATGAGGGAAAAATTAGCTTCACGTTCTTGGTTTGAGAGATCGTTATTACACTCTTTTTCAGAGGTGGCAAAAGCAAACACATTCCTTGCTCAAGTAAAAGTACAGATACTAATGTCAAGTACTAATTCAACTTCCTTACTCAAGTAAAGTGAAAAAGTACAGACCCTAAAATGTACTCAAAGTCTCAAAGTAAACAGTTACTCTTTAAAGAACATTTTTCCAGCTTCTTTTGTGCGAAGTTAATTAAATAATCAAGTCATAGTACTATAATATAAAATTATATTAATATAAGTGAATAGAAACACCAGCTTGGGCTCTTCTATGTGGAGTTTGCATGGTTTGCCAGTGATTTTCTCCCACAGTCCAAAGACAGTTAGGTTAACTGGCGATTCTAAACTAACTGTATAGGTGTTGGCCTTGCAATGAAGTGATGGCCTGTCCAGAGTGTACCCTGCTGTTTGCCCCATGACAGCTGGGATGGGCTCCAGCACCTCCCATGACCCTGAACTGAATAAGCAGTAGAAAGTGAATGGATGGATGGACAGACAGATGGATGGATTAGAGTTGGAACTTTAATTACACTTTTATCAGTTATTCTAATGGCTGAGTACAGATACCTGAAAACTCCCCTTCAGTTCAGTAACAAGGTATTTGTACTTTATAACCTCTGCTCTTTTTTTAGAGTTAAATTAAATATCATACTGCAAACCATAGCTTGAGTTGATCATAAGCAGTTGCTGCAAGTTGGCACCATAAGGAGGCAGAACTAAATCATCAGCATATATCAGATGAGTAATTAGGGTATTCCCAGTGTTCTGCTTGTTTAATGTTTAAGACAGATCATCCATATAGAAACACTGAACAGGTGACAGTATTACAACTTGTCAGACCCCATTGGTTTCTTTTATTCTTTCTTCTTTCGCAGCACACACTATGATCATTTTAAGAATTATTCTTTAAATGAGATTTAAATATTTTTGGCAGAGTACATAACCTATTTTGTTGTTGTGCAGCTGAAATTCTGTATTTATGCTGTGAAATTAGCTACATCCAGTCTACAGGTGGCTAATTTCTTCACCAAAAACACTAAATCAATTCAAAGTGTTATAACTCTGTATTTTCTCAGTGTTTTCTGTTTGAATAGCTGATCTAAATGGATACAGATGAGCAAGATATTAAGAGAAAACCTAAATAAAAGTGACCAAAGCAGGTTCAAGTCCGAGGACTTTTAAATGTCATGGCATATGATTCACACAATTTTCATACTCATCAAACCTTCAGTGAGTCCTTAGAGTCTGCCCTGTCTGAGTGTTCTTTGGGCTTTTATTGAGGTTTCTTCTCTGATGGTTGTTACATTTTCCAACACAGAATAAAAGCACCCAAGTGTAAAGTAAAACACCACTCAATTTAGGAATTGACATATTTATTCATATGGCTTAGAATTAACCTTCTGTTGGTGAGATTCAACAATTCAGTTCCAAAACAAGATATCCAAGACCTGAGGCTGTGATGTCACACAGGCATTTGGCAGAGCTGCTCTAGTGACTGCAAAAAGAACGGTGATTAATATTTTAGTGTTTAAACTGCAATAGCCTGGTGAGTTTTATGTTATGGTGGTGCTTTCAAACACACCATGAGTCACAGGAAACCTTCAGCAGGCAACTGCTGCAGGAGTTACCCTATTTTCCATGTACCGCGTATATCAGTGTGACATCACTGGCCTCATTTGGATGGAGGAGACAGTGCCAAATGTTCATTATTACAAATGGAGCTGTCCTCAGTGTCATATCACATTCCAGATCTGACATTCAATGGTATTTCCCTGCAAGGTTATCAGAAACTTTTTCAGTTTTTTGCTAGAATGGACCAGCAACTAACATCTCATTGTCACGATGACATACTTATTGGCAAGATAAACATGCTTGTATGTCATTGCTGTCACCATCTGAGAGTCATACCTCTATTACCTGTCACCTGTGCAAATAAAGATATTGGTTTTTTATGATCAATAGCCTCTTAAACATCTTTGCTTTGTGGGCACTTCATAATTACGCCTAAAATTTATTTTATGTTTTTCACACTTTTTTTTTTCATTTTTGACGATACACTGATTTGACCACAAGCAGCAAAACAGCGGGTGAAAATATAAAAGAATGAATCAGTTTCTTTTTTTCACTAAAACCTAAAATAGAAAAAAGATAGAAACACGCAAAAACACACAACACAAGATCAGAGATTGCTTCAAAAATATTTGAATTCTACTGGAAGCTTTGGAGAGACGAGCATAAGACAGACTCAGCACACAAGCAACAGCCAGGTCAAAACAAAAGTACAGGGTCACTGCATTAGTGAAACCAACAGACAACATATGAAATATCCCATATCTGTCCACCACAAGATGTATGAGACAAATATAGATTTACTTCTGGCCAAATTCCTATAACAAATCTAACAAAAGTTTGGACAAAAATCAAGCATGCAATCATATTTTGGCAAAAAAAGAACATCTTTTGGCAAGTTAAAAAAAGTTCAGCTTCTTGAGCACATCACTCTTCACTGGTTGGGAGCAGCCTTTTAATGCAGGAACATCTTTATCTTTAACAGGCCAATCTTCGTGGCAGAACTGAGAGGGATGTGATAACATCCAAGTCTGTCACATCAGTCACTTTGTGTTGTGTGGCAAAACTTGGTGGGAACACTAAAAGCATTCCGGTTCAGTCCCTTCATTCAAGTCATTGTGGGGGATTCAGGCTATATCCTGACCACAGCTGGATAAAACAGGAGGACGAGGAGGAGGAGGAAGAGGAGGAGAGACTAGATGTATTGCACATATGCATCCAAACACACGCACTCACATTCAGTCCTCTCATTTTTGCATGTAGCTGTCTCCACCTTCTCAGCTTGTTCTACATTACATTTTCAAACAGCTGCATGGATCTCATCATGGTTTCATCCTAGGGAAAGAGGATACAGACATTCGTGGCAGAATTTAGCATTTTACTGTTAAATGTTTCATATGACCGTATACTATAATGGATAGCTAATCCTGAAGTAACATAATTGCTTAGGCAAAAATGTTATTTCGTATATAAATGCCAGTCAAAAAGAATGTGAAAATAGTAAAAATAATGAACATATAATAGTCAACGTGTATGCCAGAAATCAGAAACCTTTACTATAAAAAAAGCCATTTTCGACAGGTTTTGACCAAGAAAATCTGTAAGAAGCCGCAAAATATATTTGGACCTTATAATGTAGGTGACACATGATAAATTATCCTATCAGCATTACCAATTGGTTGTAACCTTGACTTTAAAAAAAAGTCTTTTAGGCTTATAGGATTATTCTTACATAAATTATAAATTTAAAAAAATTAAAAAATAAACATCCACTGTTTATTTTCTTCATTCACCTTTTTTTTTGCCAAAGCCACAGGGAGCCAGTGGAGATGGGCAAAAGAGTAGCACAAGGCTCTAGAGCTACAGGTGTAAGCCCCTACTTTAGGCTAATTAATTCATACTATCTCTTGAATCTTTAAATATTCTAATACAAACATGCAGAACAATACTGACCTCTTGGCAGGCTACAACGAACTCCTCCAAAGTTACCACACCATCTTTGTTCTTATCCATTTTCTGTGGAAATACAAATAGTGTTACTGTGTTGTGGTTGTAATGCATTTATCACATACCAAAAAAACCTAACTACAAAGTTGCTGCAAACTGAGAGAAGTTCACTGGAAAACTACTGAGTTATGAAAGTGACATTAAAAGTCTGTTTTTCCTTCAGAATGTGTAAACATTATGGTTTAAAACAAGTGGTACACTATGGGACTAAAAAAATGTAGTCATCTTGACAATACCAAAAAACTGCAGTTCCTTAAATGGCTGCTTGAGGCTGGCTGCAGAAGCATGTCAGTTGCGATCACTCCATGTTTACAAGTCAGTTTAAAAAAAGGTTTTGGCCTTTTGGGAGAGGCCATTTTGAATAACAGATGAATACTGACACAGGTGGCTGTAGCCAGTATCTGTCTGTTAGGCTTCACCTTTGCAAATTCAAGTCATTGGATCTTTTTATCATGTTTGTGGTGTTGCTGCCATTTGGAGCATTTTTTTTTTTTTTTGCAAGTGAAAAGTTATTTTATTCAATCAGAACCAACATTCCCTTAATAGAATCCAAACCAATATAATACAGCATTACAATACAGCAATAATATCATGTAACTGCATTTTAATAAGACTGTATGTAAGATTTTAGAAAAAGTGGGATAGTCAGGGAGATAAAGAAAATAAACAGGAGTACTGGGAGGCTAGGTGCATAGCTGGAGCATTTTTAATGTAGCCACCTGACAAATAATAAGGCTTGTTGTGTGGTACAGCCTGCCCAGTGAGCCTGGGAGTGAAATTCTAGTACTTAATTAATAGATTCTTTTGTACTGTGTCTGTGCAACACAGTTTATGAATGCACCTTGCTGACAAAGCTAGTGTTATCTGATAACTTTACACACATGGCCACAGCTGACTTCAAAAAAGTGAAGCTGCCAGTGGTCATAAAGCTAGAGTCGAGGCTGTAAAATATTCTACATACCAATGGGTGATGTCATGGTAGCTACTTCCATCACTAAAATAGCTAATGGTTTAAAAAAAAACATGTTTTTTAAAATTGTTATTCTTTTGTTTTCGAATATGAACCTGAAAAAAGGCATCCACATGCTGCTGTGGGACGTCTCCTTTCAGTGCAGGGTAGGTGTACTTGCCCATCATGTCATATATGGCTCTCACAATCTCGGTCATTTCCTTCAAGAACAGAAGAGTCACATTTTGCTGAGACAAAGACTTGAGGCAACACATTAAACACTGTTTAAACTATGACAACGCAATCTCACCTCTCTGTTTATGTATCCATCTCTGTTGATATCATACAGGTGAAACGTCCATTCCAGTTTTTCCCTCAGTGTTCCCCTCAGCAGAATAGACAACCCCATTACAAAGTCCTGTCCAAAACAGGAAACAGTGACAGCATGAACTAAAATAACTGGACAGGATGATAAAGAAATAAATAATATTTGTATTTATATTTTTGTACCTTAAACTTAATGGAACCATTGTTTGTAGTGTCAAAGGCGTTGAACAAATAATGTGCATACATGCTTGCATCTGCAGCATAAAAAATAATGTGTAAGGTCACCTATTTTAAAAATAGCTTCACAGAGCCATGAATAAGATTAAAAAGCAGTGCACTTTACCTCCATGGGGGAAAAACTGTGCATAAATGTGTTTAAATGTCTCCTCATTTACGACTCCACTTGGACATTCCTGTGGGAAAAAATGCTTCCCTGTGGTTACTCCGCCTAATGTGACCCTTATTACATTAGTGTCTGGATTTTCTGATACACACATTTTTATGTATGTATGTTTGCATTTTTTATAAGTATATTTTGTGTTGAAATCACAAAGCATGTGCTTACATTCTTAAAACCACGATAGAGGATCTGAAGCTCCTGTTTGGTGAAGTTTGTTTGGGCTTCCAATTGCTCAAGTCCTTCAGGCCTGTGGCACACCATCGTCATCTCAAGCTCATCGTCTGTTTTATCTACAGGGAATTGTAAGGAAGAGGGAGATAAAACATAAAAAGAAGATGAGTATTAGACTCAAATCTTACATAATGTCTGTTTAGCATTACACTCTTCCTGGGATCCAGAAATATTAAGGCTATAAAACACAGGAAAGAGATAAGTCAGCAAAACGTGAAAATGTTAAGTCAGCAACAAACGTATCAAAAATGGGATCGTATAGCAGAAAAAAGTGCTCATGGCAGTGAGGCAGAAGAAAAATAAGACAGGGATTAGGAGCTAAAAGAAGGAGAACAAAAGAAAGATTTGAGGAGAACTACATCTACTTGACAAATTAGGTTTTCCCTTAGGAGTTGAAGCATTTTCTTAATGGCCACATGGTGCTCAGTGCTGGGTGCTGTGGAGATGGATGGTGGTTAATGATGTGAAGAAATGCTTCTGTGGGCAAGTGTTTGTCGGTGTGACTATCTGCAGCTCCAGGCCAATGCTAACATCCCAACATCCGGCAGTGACAGTAACAAAAACAAACAAATACAACAAATATCCAGAAGAAAACACCCACTGGCACCTGCAAGCCCCAGTGAAAAGATTAAATCTGAAGTTTGAAGCCTTGTGTGATGTAGCGGGATGGCCTATTTATAAAGTGTGGTCTGTAACTTGAAATGTTTTGTTTGGAGAATTAGCAATAGTAGATGCTATTTCCTCAAATCAATTGTTTAAATATTAAAAATGTACTCAAAACACTGTAGATCCTAATTTCTCAATCAAACATACATTATTAACTTGACAAATATGCACACATGAGATCAAACAAGCTTCTTAATTGAGTCAGAGTCAGTTTAGTCCCCAAGGCTCTAAGAAAAGGAGATTAACATAATATTCTTTTTTTTGGATGGCAGTGATGACTCATTCATTTCAACCTATTCATGAGTGGTGTCAAGAATAATCCTCAACAATGAAACTGCATCAAGTATCATGCATCATTATACCAGAGGTCATCCTTATTTAAATTTTCTACAGGAAACGGAAGAAGAAGCACAAGCATAGAATTGTCTGCAGCCTCGTTCTCTAACAATAAGCTGTAATGCAGACAGTCTACCTTTAGGTCCTTTCCACACCAGAAAACAATTACTGGCTCCTCACTGACTTTTGAGAAGGAGGCAGCCTCCTTGTCAAATCCGTCTGCGAGTGAAAAAAGAACAAAGGTTCTGTATGAAATGTACCACCAACAGACTTAGGAACCCAGAACTAAATTCTTCCAAACTTTCCAACTTTCTAGCTAAGCCTTTCAGGAGAAAAGAAATGTAACAAGCAATGCAGTCAGTGGGAAGAATGATAAATTCTTCTGCTGTAGAAGTCTTTGGGGTAACGGCCTTCGGACTTCACCTCTGTAAAAGTTTTTCTAATGAATTTATGGACTCAGTCATTTAATTTGGGTCATACTGAATAAATCATTAACACCATTATGTAAATTTTGGTAGCATGTCAGAAAGGAACTGTTATCCAGACTGGTTTCACAGGGAGATACATCACTTATGGTTTCACAACACCAGGCTTGCAACAACAAACATGCTCAATTCAAGACATCAAAACTGCACTTGAAAAACCAATGGGCAAAGCCACGGTAGCTACAGCCAACTGTTATACTATGTCTAGTGCATATCTAGCATTAGTAATCTAACAGCAGAAGAGACACAAGGTACCAAAAATAATATTCTGATGAAGAGAAATCTAGCATTTTATCCGGCTTACGGCAGCTTTCACATTCTGTTTCATTATATGGTGCCAACTGTTTTCCCCTCTGATGGGTGTGGTTACTAGACTAGGACACACTGGTTAAGGTCTCAATTAGCTGCCTTTGTTTCTTTTAATCTTGTTTTCTAGTTGTTTACACCATGCACAAAGGTCTAAATACTGCTTGCGTCTATACAAGATAGTTAACAGCTATAAAAGATGTAGAACACTAATAATTTGAAAGAGATCTTCCACATGCGTGGAAAACTTTAAAAATATAATGCTCACTAGAGACACACAAGTTGCTCCTTTCCCTGTCTGTCAGCTTTATATGGTCTGTTTTTCAGTGGTGGAATAGTGTGGTGCTCATTACCATCTGAACACATGTATTACTTTCTCTCAATCTTCTCTCAGTCCTCCTCTGAGCTCCATTTCCAACCCACTGACTCATGTTGTCATGGAGATCGACAGCCATAATAAATGTTAGCAGTGGTGAGTATACTGGATGGACTGAATTTATTTATATTTTTTAAAGATGTCAAACACAGTTTATATATTTATTTTCACAGTGACTAAAAGTCTCCTGTTGCATGACAGCAAAACAACAAAGGTGTTGTTACGCTGCACCTGTGCACATTAATGTTCCTGTCTTGTGGTTTTCTTTTCAGCAAATGTGACAGTGTGATAAACAGATGAAACAAAATGAGAGTGATAAAAAGGCAGAGGTGTTGATTAGAGAAGGCTGAGACATGGAGGACTGGGAGGAGATGAAGAAGGCGATGGTAGAGTGTGAAGAAAAACATGAGACGGGAGGAGAACAACACATGACCGAACAGAAAAGCACAGGATATAAAAAATGATGGCAGATACAAAAATGAAACATAAGCTATAATGAGCTCAGAAGTGTAATGAACAATGGGACATACTGAGTCTGAGGGTTTAAAAGACTTGTTGAATATGCATATCATATAACAAAGCGGTTTGATTGCCAGAGTAAGACAGGAAAATAAATGCTGCAGACTTTTTATGAGCATTCCTAATGTTGGTATGCATCAAGTAAGTCTTGTTGTAAATGGTGCAACAACTACTCTGCATGTAATTACTCATTAGCATGTAATGGGGGAAAGTGTTAGGCAATGAAACGATGGAGTTAAATGAAAGTATGTGTACAGCATTGTTACACTGTCAGTGGTAAATACTGCAGCAGCTTCAGGAGACCAGGGTATGCTTCTCCAGAAAGCAGTTCACATTTCCCACTTGTTATTGCTGTTTTGGAGTCAGGATGGTGCAGACATTTGTGAAAGACATGGAGGGGAGTATTTCTCAAGATACAGCATTACTAGTTCTGCACATACACTTTTTGACTCTATCTATCTATCTATCTATCTATCTATCTATCTATCTATCTATCTATCTATCTATCTATCTATCTATCTATCTATCTATCTATCTATTTTTCTTGGAAGCAGTTGACCACCTAAACATAACATAAAGATTGGAAACAGTTTGAAACAGCTGGTCTTGCTCCAAAAATAATCCAGCTACCAGCTCCTCTAAAGATCACTACTTAAGAGATGATATCTTATTTGTTTAATCCAACAACCTTCTGGAGTCTCTACCATGAGGACAGAAGCTGAAGAAGTCACTGTGCTGGGTCAAAACAATAGTCCCCTAGAATAGATAATCCCTTGCAAAGCCAGAGCAGGTCATTTCTATGTTGTTTTCTTGTGTAGGTTTAAATAACAAAAACTTAGTGAGCTTTAGAAGTGCTGATTACTGCAGAAAGAATCAGGTGGACTCTTTCCCCTAATTTCCACTCTTTGTGCTAAGCTAATTTTTTTGCTTGCAAAAACATTGTGTATGCTGCATGGATATGAAAGTATCATGCCCAGAAAGCAATACTATTTAATTCTAACAGGATGTTTTGATGAAAAAGTTTTTTCCAGAAAGACAGCAACCAATTTGTATTTCTGTAAGTTTCAAAAACACAAAAATCTTCATGAAATTTAAATATTAAAAAGTTTCATTTTAAGAATAATTTTACAGTATCTTCTGTTTAGTTTTTTCAAGCTTTTTGATTCTTGACAAACCAGGTACCACAGATGTATCCACCACTTATACATTCTTTTATGTTTAGTATTGTCTATATTTTTATATTTCTTAAAATTCATGTTTTTATTAATGTTTTTTTTTTATATTTACTATGTAAATGATTACTGTATTTCTCTTTGTATCTGAAGGTGTAGCTGCTCTGCTATTTCATTATACATTTTATAATGACAGTAAAAGTCTTCTAATTCTTCTAACCATACGGGGAAAATATGGATTTGCTGTACTCAGGGATCAGTGATGCAAACAACAAGTCTTCTTGTTCTTAAAAAGGCTCTCTGTTTTTGCATGTATGCCATGCAATCGAGTATTGTCAGTATTTTACAGTATTTTTATAAACACCTGTATTCTGTACCTGCTTTAGCTTATCTCTGTGCCCTGGTTCTTCTACTGCTCTGATACTTATTTATCCTCCAGGGAATCAAGCCTTATCTGTCTTATCTTATATACCTCTGGACAGCTGGCACCACAGCACACTTTGTAATGTACAACTTAGAGCTTAAAAAAACACCAGATGACCTGTTTTGTTAAGAGGTTCTCTAAACACTCTCAAAACAAAGACAAACGATTTAATCCCATCTGTATATAAAGCATTACCTTAATATTATGTGACATTACATCACTGTCTGAGAGTAATGTTTTTTCTGCTGCCTTCTCATCTTTGTAATCGCTATGTCACACTGCTGTAAATTCATCATTTACCCTGGTGGAGTATGTGTTTGCGCTCTCCCTTTATGCCCCTACAACCCAGTCTCCATGACAACGGGCTTCTCAAGCATAAGGCCAGGGAGAGGTATGATATGTGAGCTGCGTGTTAATTCACATGCTCGAAACCCTGTTCTATGTTTCTGTGTCACTCACTCACAAGTTCAGCGGGCATGCACCAAAAACACACATAATTACACAGTCAGGGCAGTGATTTTGCTCTCTGGTTATTTTCAAGGACATCCTCCTTCATACCATCCTGTGGTCTCTATCTCTTTATCACAGCACAAGTGCTATACCTCATGACTGAACATCAGCAGAAGGTGTTTTCATCTGCACTATTCTGTTGTCACTTCTGTGAGAAAACATTCTGCAGTTTTATTTAAGAATACAGAATATATAGTATATCAGTTGGTGCTAATTGTTTAAATCTATGCAATATTTACTAAATGCAATAGCCAGTTAATTTTTTCTCTTTTTTGACTAACTTCCTAGTTCATTTACTTAAATCACTCTGCAACAATGTGGTAAAAAAATTAACTCCTTTGGTTGTATTGAATGAGCATAGAAAATAGTACAAACAAACATATATTATGAATGACAGTGTGTGTAAGTTAGAACCTCAATTTGTTTTCTGTTAAGGTTATAGATGGTTTTGTCTAGATTTCTGTTGCTCTGTTGTCTTCTCTCCATCTCTTTTTAATGTTGACGTACCTCTGGATGGTCTCCTCTGTTTGGTTTGCATGGTCAAAGTGCCCACCACTGCACCCATGTTGTCACCGTGGAAACCAGCCCGGCCAAAACAACCCAAAGAGTAACAGTCCCTCTATTTACTTCACGCTTTTGTCAGCCTGCTGTCCCCGTCTCTGCTTTCCTCCACCACTCTGCACCTTAAAGGGTTACTGCCCCTGTCAAGCCTTCCCACAGATTTCAGATCTGGCACCGGGGGACGCTTCTCTTCTTTGAGCTGATTCTCTTGAATTTCTGATCCCTGTCTCCAGACACACACACACACACTCACACTCACAAGCTGCTCCTGCCTCTTTGCGCCACTCCCTCTGTTCTGTGCCTCACTCTACTCATCTGTCAGCCTTTCCCCCTCTCTTTCAAGCTCCCTGCCTCCTCATGCCCTTGTGTTATTGAGGAGCGACATAGTCACTAATAAAGCTTACTGACAAGTGAATAGTGGCAGGTGAATAACATTTATTTAAAGCCGACACATATGTATTTTCTCAACCCTGTGGTTACCACTCCAAATTAGCAATTTGCTCCCTGAAGTGTGTGCCATAATGAGGATGTAGATATGTGTAAGCTGTGAAGACTGTCAACTTGTGTTGGTGTGTGTGTGTGTGCCTGTATCAGAGCACCATAGTATTATGAACAGACCTTTTTCTCTCTCTAGAAATATTCAACTTTATAATAGGATTTTAAAAGCTGCTGAGCTGCTGGATGTAGAAGTAAGTACATTAATTAGTGCTTGATTGTGTTTACTGTACTAAAAAAATACACTCAATATTAGGATATTACTCTGGGCTGTCTTAGTCTGATACAAAATCACAGTGGATTTCTGCTGGAAAATTCAAATTGTTTACACTTGTAAAAGACATTTAAAAGGCAACTGATTCAGTCTTTATGGGGTACGTGTAAATACATGGAGTGGAACACAGAAAAAAATGTGGATGTCTTATAGTCTATTCTATTAAATAAAATATTCCACCGGCTGCAGAACAGAAACGTAACATCTCTCCCTCACTCTTTCTTCCCTCTCTCTCTCTCTCTCTCTCTCTCTCTCTCTCTCTCTCTCTTTCTCTGTGTGTGTGTGTGTGTGTGTGTGTGTGTGTGTGTGTGTGTGTGTGTGTGTGTGTGTGTGTGTGTTTCATAAAATTCTCACATAGTTTAAAAAATTCATGGAGGGCCATTTTTTTCAATGTTGTTTCAGCTTTCATATTTCTTGAAAGTTGCATTCTACATCTCCTGTGTTGAGCAAAAAAAAAAAAACCCATGTGAGAGCAGTAGCAGTAATTCCAATTCATAAATCGAATATTTATGGTTATGTAAAACCTTGAAAATTTATCCCTTCTGTTTTTCTCTCTT
>VUQH01038323.1:0-11753 GCA_015106775.1 Etroplus canarensis | reverse complement strand
CACATACTGTTGCTGACCAACTGCAGCAACCCCAGATCATAGCACTGCCCCCACAGGCTTGTACAGTAGGCACTAGGCATGATGGGTGCATCACTTCATCTGCCTCTCTTCTTACCCTGATGCGCCCATTTCTTCCTCGAAGACGATGGGTCCCCACTATCCTTCCAGTTTTTAATAATGCGTTGGACAGTTCTTAACCTAATTTTAGTAGTTTCTGCAGTCTCCTTAAATGTTTTCTCTGCTTGATGCATGCCAATGATTTGACCCTTCTCAAACAGACTAACATCTTTTCCATGACCACGGGATGCGTCTTTTGACATGGTTGTTTAAGAAATGAGAAGCAACTCATTGCACCAGTTGGGATTAAATAACTTGTTGCCAGCTGAAAGATAATTGCCCATGCAGTAATTATCCAATAGGAGGCTCGTACCTGTTTGCTTAGTTAAATCCAGGTGGCGACTTTTTTTTTGACCGGACAGTGTATAATATACTTTTTTCTAACTGTACCCATTGTGCAGAACACACATAAGGTAGCTTGATAAGATGTTTATCTTGTTCTCAGGTCTAGAGAAAAGGACTCGGGTACTCCAGCTTCCAGAAAAAACTACTGTTGCATATCATGAGGCCGGACATGCTGTCACTGGGTGGTTTCTCGAACATGCAGACCCACTTCTTAAGGTAGTCATTCCATTTCCTGCTTTCTCTCAGCAGTCAAATTTTGATTAATCATAATGAGTATTTACGGAAATTATAGATTATTTTTATGTACTCCACCAGGTGTCGATTGTTCCTAGAGGAAAAGGTTTGGGCTATGCGCAGTATCTACCTAAAGAGCAGTACTTATTCACCCAGGAGCAGCTGTTTGACAGAATGTGCATGATGCTGGGTGGTCGAGTGGCTGAACAGGTGTTCTTCCATCAAATCACCACTGGTGCACAAGATGACCTCAGGAAAGTGACACAGTCTGCTTATGCACAGGTAATCACCACACTTCAGAGCAAACTTAGTTTAGAAATTTTGGCATAAACAAACCAAATTGTCCATAAAATAACAGTCTGTCTGTGGAATTAAAATGACTTGTGGAGAAACATTTATAATTTTTAGTGACTATAAATTTCTGGTTCCTTCTTACAGCAGTCATTCCTCTTCATTTTTTAGGTTGTAGAGTTTGGAATGAATGAGGCAGTGGGTCAGTGTTCTTTTGACCTCCCTCAGCGGGGCAGCTTAGCTGACAAACCCTTCAGTGAATCTACAGCCGAGCTTGTAGACCAGGAGGTCCGCACACTCATAGATGCTGCCTTCCAACGAACACTTGAGCTCATCATTGACAAGAAGGAAATGGTGGAGAAGGTGGGTACTTTTTTTCACTTTGTTGTGTTTCAGAGATAGCTAATGCAAAGCAGCTCACTGGAGAAACTGATGCTGCAGCTGGTGTCTCATTTGTATTTAACTTAAATGAGGATTTTCAAAAACTGTTCACTTAACCTCAGTTGTGTTAATTTGTTCTGTATTTGAAGTATGAAAAATGTGTTACTATATTACAGTGTTTAACTGACATATGTAGCTTATGGACTAAAAAGCTGTTTTATCATTGGTCATGTAATGCAGGTGGCAAAGCGTCTGCTAGACAAAGAGATTCTAGACAGGGCTGACATGGTGGAACTGCTAGGACCTCGACCCTTTCAAGAGAAGTCCTCATATCAAGAGCTTGTTGAGGGGTTGGGGACATCAGAAGAAAATGCTTCTCTACCTGAAGGGCTAACAAACTCGAAAAGGAACAAAGAAGATGAAAAACACCTACAGAATAAGCAAAACAAATCAGCCATTTACCTGTAGGCTGTCCTTGAGGTGAACATTTCCCTACTTACATTTCTCTAAAGTGCAGCACCATCTGGTCTAGAATGCCATTTGTCAGAGGTCTGTTCACCTCACTGAGAGCCCCAAGACAAAAGATGGTGTTGTGTTGCCAAGGTCTTGTGCAATTATTTATTGCTTTTATGCAGTAGAGATTTCCACAAATAAATACATTTGGTATTTCTAATCTCAGCCGTAACTGCATCATGTTGGTAACTAAATAGGTGAGTTTTTCCTATACTGTTCTATTCTGTTCAATTGTTTAAAAGTTCAGCTCTGTTTAACTTTGGCTTCTGCTGAACTGGTTCTCATTTATTTATCAGTGATAGCAATTAGTAGAAGTCATCCATTCATCCATCTATTTTTACCCGCTTATCCAATTCAGCATTGTGGGGGTGCTAATGTCTATTCCTGCTGTCATTGGGTAAGAGGTGGGGTACACCTTGGACAAATCACCATTATAGTGCAGGGCTAACACAGAGACAGACGACCATTCATGTTCACATTCAGAATTGCCAGATAACCTGACAAGCATGTTTCTGGACTGTGGGATGAAGCTGGAGTACCTGGAAAACCCACACATGTACAGTGAGAACATGCAAACTCTACACTGAAAGGCCCCAGCCCGTACCACTGTGCTGTCACCTCAAAGCATAAAGTTCCTGGTTTTGAATCCACCAGCTGGCTGGGGCCTTTCTGCAAGGAGTTTGCATATTCTCCCTGTGCTTGCCTGAGTTCTGTTTGGGTACTCTAGCTTCTCCCAACAGTCCAAAGACACGCTTGTTAGATAACTGTGGATTCTAAATTGGCCAGAGGTTCGAATGAGAGCATGAATAGTTATCTGTCTCTATGTGTTAGCCCTGTATTAGATGATACTGTTTTGTAATTTGCTCTCTGTACATACAGTACAACAGATGTTACATGTTGGCCAATCAGATGTACTTGAGGTTATCTTCTCCTTCTCGGTGCCTGATATTAATAAGCATGCATTTATGGAGATATCAAGTCTTTTTATAAGCACTAGGAATAGTTGAGCTAAATGTGAGTAATATACCTTATCTCTGTATTATAAACTGTCCCTTAAAATATCATCTGCACAGTTCATTGGTCAACATAGTGATTAATGTGAACACTAAAGCATTTGTGTGGCCTTCTTCTTCTCAGTGCCTTTATCTTATGCGAACATTGCAGTTATTCAGGAAATGATTCAGTCAGTTGTGGGTTATTTTTAGAATTTTTTTAATAATTTCTGGTTCCACACTGTCACTTACTGTTGCATTTAATATACCAGTTACTCCTCTGCTGAGTAGATAGGATTATTATAAATATTACTTGAAGTCATGCCATGTAGTTTGAGCAGCGTGGATACTTTTTAACATTTTTAACCAGGGTTCCCAGTGATAGAAAACCAGCACCACAATGGTGCTATAATGATGCAATAACACTTTAGAGGATGAATTCAAATTCTTTGGAGATCCAAGGATTGCAAATATTCTGTTAGTTTATATGAACTCAAATAAATGAAAAATGGAATGGTAAAGTTTTATAAGGTAAGGCATAACTGCAGTTTCAGAAAATGTTAAGAAATACCACTTGCGACTCGGGTTTGATGGTTGCTATAGTTTCCTTGCTATTTAGAGAACACATTATCTACAGTGAACACAAGACGTGTATATTTGTATGTACCATACTTGTAACTAAAGACTTAAATCATATGAAGTGTTTGCTATGTACACCATAAAATACAGAATGGGTCTCCTCACACAATAACTCATACTACTTTATTTTTAATTGTTCTTCTACCATCCCAGTGTCACTTTAAATCCATTGTGTCACAACATTCAGAATTATTGGCACTCCTGGTATAGACAAGCTGAACATGTGACAAATCAAGTAATCAGCTATTCCCTTCACTGACAAAGTTCACAAATATTGCATCAGTAGTTAAATTTAGTTTCAGAAAGGTGATTATAAAATTGTTGGCACTTTGTTGCTGTTTTGACATCGATGCAAATCCACCTATACTGAGATTTGACCTTAATTTCAAACTCTTTCAAGTGTAACCCATCCAGTTAATACATGTCTCAGTGGAACTTTATGTACTAACTCTGGATCACTTTATCTTAGCAGCAGCATTTGTGGTAGACAGTGTTTAATAATGAGAAGGAAAATGGAAAAATAGTATAAAGTCTTGTAAAAACTAATCTGAGTATGGAAAACTGTATTTGCATATAGCTGCTACTTGGTCTGTTTATCTTTTTGAGTCATCTGCACCAAATGCCAATAATTCTGGAGGGCATTGTACATACAGTTCAGTGAAGAAATTCATTATCTTTATTTAGGCATTTAAAACAACACACATTCTTTGTAAGGACTGAAAAGAGGTGATTGATAGCTGAGCATCACAGAAACCAATGCCCCCTGCTTCAGTTATCTTACTTAGAGGCAATACATGATAAGTCTCAATGAGGAATCAGTGTGATGTATTATTTTTTTAAAAAAAGGTTGGTTAATATTTTAGCTCATGCTGTGGAAATTCAGACTGAATCTGTTATCTGCACATCACATGGTCACATGGAAAGTCTAGCCTCAGGCTGTGGATATTTTAGGTTCAATCTCACTGTGCAAGTCCACCCTAAGAGGCTGTATGGATAAACGTGCTATTATGCTGCTGACCTAATACCCTGTCTGTCAACCAAAAAAAACAACCTAAAGATTAAAATCTGGCAGCTCAGAGTGTACTAAGAAACTTTTGCATGAGCAACACGATGATTGCATGTGTTTGAGTGTGTGGGAGAGAAAGGGACAGCGAAAGAAGAAAGTGTGAGAGTGTATACATTGCACATCTCAATATCTTTAGTTAGAGTACAGAGCACAGTGTCCAGAGTTCACCCTGAACTCGCCAGCACCATGTAAGGTTATATGAGTGCACGGTGGCAGAAGGAGGCATCTTGGTCCACTTTGTGTGACCACTCTGGCTGCGTGTCTGGCTCTGGGTTTTTTTCCTCTCTCTGCAGTCCGGCTGGTTCATGTCAGACATCATGGTTGCTTTGGCCTTTCCAGCTTCATTAAGGGTTCTGTGGTGTCCGAGTCACTGTGGTGCTTTCTCTCGCGGGGAGGTTCGACTTTGCTGCAACGTGTCCACGAGGGGGAGCGCATGTACCCACCTCTGGGGAGCATAGGCTGGTGGGAACCTAAGAATTAAATACACAGCAGCCTGTTATAAAGAGGAAGCCAAAGTATTTGCACATAAACATATAAATGCAATCCTTTATATCATATGTAAAAAAAAAAACAACATACTTGTCACATTTGAGTTTAGACATATACCTGACCTAATGTTTAGACATAGCTTTACACCTGCCAAGTATTTTTGAAAGGAACAACAGAATCTTGCTGAATATAGTCACTGCTTCTTCCTCCCTCAGCCATAAAAGCTTTTGATCTATGTCTAGACACACAGGCTATTTTTAAACAGGCGAGATTTTTGTTTATTCAAGATTATCATGATCACAATAAATGCAATTGTCAGAACTGTTGTAATTTATTGGTGTATTTGAGATTTTTCAAATTTGAAGAGACAGTTTCTTACCCAGTCTCAGCTACTTTTTAACTGTACTTTCACATTCTGTGAGTATTTCTCATATTAAAAGCCGTTTTCTCCTTGCAAAAACCAGTAAACACATACATAAATGTTATAAATAACATTTCTGCTGCAACTTGCAACATTTTATAGGGACACATGCCCCCTCTCACCATAGACAGTTGCATCAGGAAGGGCATCCGGCATAAAACCTCTGTCAAATTACCTATGCAGATTAATCTGCTGTGGTGGAGAATACAAGGGAGCAGCTGAAAGGTACATTTTTCTTTCATTTTATTTTTTAGTATTAGGCATACAAAGCTTTTTCCATCTTACACCACTTGGTGGTGATGTTGCACCTACCAGGAAGAAAACAAAGCAATAGAAGAGACTGGTAGATTAACAAAGAGCTGATGATTGACAATCTTTCACTGCCCATATCTGCACCATGTTAGGTCTCCTAAGTAAACATCATGCTCACTACTTCTCTTATACATCTCCCAGAGCGACATCCATAACCCCACATGTATTAGAGAGTGAGAGATGAAGAGAAAAAAAGAGGGGAGGAAAAGAGACATTGATCTCAGATGACTGATGGTGTCTCCACTCTATTTTCATTAGAAGGACATCAACATTCTGAGCAGCAGGAAGGAGTCTGTTGAAAATGAGCTGCTAACTGCTGGTTGTGTTCATGTAGTTCTATGTTTGTCTGATATGCCTGGTATATAAATATCTAACTGCATAATGCACATGCACAGTAAATCTGATTTGCATTGCTTGCGTGCTTTGTTCAGATTTACACTTAAAATCCAGACGTATTCATAATGAAAAGACTGATGAAGATGAGCTCATGAAAAAAGATATACAGAGAATAATTCACACCAGTTCTTCAGAAACACAAAATTCTATTACATACATGGTATGAAGGCACTGAGAAGACAACTGCTGCAGGATGCCATATTTGTACATTTTGAGAGAATGCCTCTTTTTAAAGCCATTTAAGGATAATTTTAATGCTTGCTAATTCTAGCACAGAAAAGCAGTATTTGTGAACTAGCGCAAGAATTTGTCAAAGATAAGAATTTATAAATTCATTAAATGCTTAAAGCAGCTGGAATCTAACCTTGTAAATATAAGGCCATGTTTGTAGTTGCTGTGTAAAAAGTGGTGATGGGCTTCTAAAACAAAAATTCTTGCTGAATGCCACAAGATGGAAAGCTGTCGCTCTGCACACTTTATGGGCTAAAAACTTAAGGATATGTTTCGCATCTCAAGCTCTGACAGCAGACTGAAGGCACAGGCTTTGACATTAGTGATGTGGGTGTGGCCTGAATTATTTTATCTGTACCTGTTGTGTTTCCAGTGAGATCTTCTGCACTGTACCAGACAAAACCCAAACATAAAATGGGATAAGACAGTTGGGGAGAACTGTAGTCAATATCACCAAAGGATCTGAGAATGATATGATCTCTTCATGTCTTCTATTTGTTCTTCCACAAGTTAATTACCCAAAAGCGCTAATATTTCAATCTATAAAAAACAATGTAAAGAGGCATCTTGATAAACGCATTGCTGTTCCAATGACAAAACAATATGAGGCCATGCCTGTGGTAGTTTTCCAGGAGTATGAGTAAACTTTATAATTCATCAAGTTCATTTGAGAGAAAAACAGAGAACAAACCTACTGGCCATAAGGCTTTTGTTAGGCAACTCTGGAGCTGTTACAGAATGAGATGACTGATGAAACAGTATTTTCTGTTTGTTCTCTGGATTTTAGCTATGAAGTATATCTGATCATGTTTGGTAATTTTCAAAATGAATACCATTTAAAAAAAATATAAATCAATATAAGGAATTAAGATACATATAAAGTGAACGGTTAGAGCCATAGGTTTGTGTATTTTTGCCTCTGCACACTACCACAGTGAATTTTAAATCAAAAATGAAAATGTGATTGAAGTGCAGACTTTCAGCTTTAATTCAAGGGTTTTAAATAACGTACTGCATTAACTGAACCTTTTTTTTTTTTTAAACACACAGCCACCCATTTTCAGAGGCTCAAAAGTAATGGAACAACTGACTGACATGTCCAAAGAGATGTCAGGGCAAATGAGGGAGGCCACTGTTAGGCCGAAAAACCAAAAAAACCTGTCAGTGGCCAAATCAACAATGTGAAACGCTCTTAAAAAGACAGAATGCACTCTCCAGCTCAGCAACGCTAAAAGGCCTAAAAGAGCATAAAAGAGCATAAAAGACAACTTAAGTGGGTGATTGCAGAATTCTTTACTTCGTTAAGAAAAACCCCTTCACAACATCCAGCCAAGTCAAGAATGCTCTCGAAGAGGTAGGTGTATGGTTGTCATAGTCTACAATCAAGAGACGATTTCATGAATGTAAACACAGAGGATTTACAACAAGGTGCAAACCAGTGGTTACACTCAAGAACAGGAAGGCTAGATTAGACCTTTGCCAGAAAATAGCCTGCCCAGTTCTGGAAAAAACTATTTGGACAGATAAAACCACAATTAACTTGTACCATAATGATGGGAAAATTATGGAGAAGGACAGGAATTCAAAGCATAACACATCATCTGTCAAACATGGTTGAGGCACTGTTGTGGCATGGGCATGTATGGCTGCTGGCGGAACTGGGTCACCAGTGTTTATTAATGATGTGACTGCAGATAGAAGTAGCAGGATGCAATCTGAAGTGTACAGGGCTGTACTCTCCCCTGAGATTCAGCCAAATGCTGCAAAATTGATTGAATGATGCTTCACAATGCAAACAGATAACGACCCAAATTAGACCGGAAAAACAACCCAAGAGTTTCTCAAGGCAAAGAAATTAGATATTCTTCAGTGGCCAGGTTAGTCACCTGATCTCAACCCAATAGAGATCTAGACTTCAGGCAGTTATAGACCTCGAAGTATTAGAACATCTTACATTTGAAATTATGCTAGTTTGTCCAATTACATTTGATTTCTGTAATTCTTAAACAGTTAAAGCAGTTATTTTGTTAAACTGCTTCAATTAAAACTGAAAGTCTACACTTTGATCACATCTTTGTTCTTTGATATGAAATCCATTGTGGTGGTGTCAAGAGGCAAAATTACAAAATGTGTGTCATTATCCAAAATTTATACACCTAACTGTATAGAAATAATGTGCAAAAGAAGTTTCACAGATTATGATAAGCGTTTAAATGCCTTTTCAAGGACCAGGCCTTGTTTCCAGGAGGGGAAAGTAAATTATTTAGGAACCTACATTTAGCCTGAACTCGGTCACCCATCTTCTGGTCTCCTCCTCTTCTCTCCTTTTAACAGCTTCCTTAGCTCAAACATGCACTCAGCAGTTTCCCATGGAGGCTTATGCTCACACAGCACAGCTCAATGCTACCTGACCCACATTTGCAATGCAAACTTCAACAGAAAATAATTAGAGCTAATTCTCAACCTGAGGTCACTGATAGCTTTAGGGGACAAACTCGGTCCTTGTTTTCCCAGTCCTACAGCCTTTAGCATGATCAGTTTGTATAAAACTACATAGCCAAATAATGAAGTAGTTTTTAGAGAATCCAGATTAAACAAAAATTCTGGTCCTCTCACTGGCCTATTTGGATAATTCCTGCCATTGTCCGCACAGGACATGATCTTTATGGGACAATAGGAAATTGATGCTCACATGTAAATTATTTTATTCTGTGGTGTTTTCTATTCATTGTATATATGTGCATAAATGAGAGGGAAGTAGGTGGAATGGTGAAGATAAAAGGAGTAGATGTAGTGAAGGTGGATGAGTTTAAATACTTGGGATCAACCATTGAAAGTAAAGGACAGAGCACAAGCGAGGTAAAGAAGAGAGTGCAGGCAGGGTGGAGTGGGTGGAGACGAGTGTCAGAGTTGCTTTGTGACTGAAGGACAACAGCAAGAGTGAAAGAGAAGGTTTACAAGACGGCAGTGAGACCTGCTATGATGTATGGTTTGGAGACAGTGGCACTGACAAAAAGACAGGAGGCAGAGCTGGAGGTGGCAGAACTGAAGGTGTTGAGATTTTCGCTGACCAGGATGGACAGGATTAGAAATGAGTACATCAGAGGTACAGTGCAAATTGAGAAGTTTGGAGATAAAGTCAGGGAGGCAAGGCTGAGATGGTTTGGACATGTTCAGAGGAGGGATAGTGGATATATCGGACAAAGGATATTGAAGATGGAGCTGGGGTAGAAGGTTCATGAATGTAGTGAAGGAAGACATGCAAGAGGGTTGGTGTAAGGGAAGATGGAAGATGGAGGCAGATAATCTGGTGTGGCGATCCCTAATGGGAGCAGCTGAAAGAAGAAGTAGGAAATATCTCTGCATGAGTTAATAAAGTTAACAGCAAATTAAGCACTGGCTTAATTTGACAGACATTTTTCTCCAACATTGGTCACAGAACCAAAACTCCAAGCACTGCTTGCACATTGGTCTGCTCCACTAAATTTGCTGAGTACAGCCTATAGGCATTGCAACCTATTTGAAGCTGTAATGCTACTGCATTAGTTGATCCAATTTTAGCATTTTTGGTAGACTTGTACTACATCAGCCAGTGTCTTCCTCTATGGTTTTTTTTCAAACTCATCTTTAGGTGTAAAAACTGAATAGCATCATTATGTAGACCCAGCTGTTTGATGCATTTCCTGATAATGACACTTACCTAAAATCTCATCCCTATGGACAAAACGCTTTTTATTTGGTCAATAGCCATCTTGCTGGCTGCATCTAACTGAAATTGTTACTCCTCTAGGCGAGCCATAACTAAGACTGACATGGAGAGGGAGATTGGGATAAGGATAAAGACAACCTAAAAGACAGAGTGTGAACGGGAGGAGGACTGTGTCTGGTGTGTGAGATAAAAACCTTGTTATAGGCAGAGGGGTTTTTTCTAGAAGAAACTCACTGCACGGAATAAAACATTTCATGTCAAAAGGTTAAAAACTTCAGACAAGAAGGAATTGCTGCACCTTCTGATGGCTGAGCTATTTTTATTCATGACTCATGAAGGTAAAAATACACAAGTAAATGTGATACTACTTGAATACTTTAGCAACAAAAAAAAAATCACTTATTGTGTGCAAACATTTAATCATTGCTGGGCTTTTTTCCCCTCAAAAGTCTAAAGGCTGTCGTTAACAGTATTATGTTGACCCACACGCATCCAAGTGGCAGTGACAGTGGACCATCCTTTATAAAAGATAAGAAGAGCATTCCATCTCCAAATTCTTAGCTATGCACCATAGGACTGTTGACCAAAAAAAAAAAAAAAGAAGGAAAAAATATATCAACATAACTAACAACTGAGGCAGAGCATAATCTTTTGGCTCCTCTCTTTAGGAGTTGCTACAGTTGATCATCTGCTTTCATCTCACCCTATCCTTTACATCCTCTTCTGTCACACCAACCCTCTGCATGCCCTCCTTCACTACATCCATGAATCTTCTCTGTGGTCTTCCTCTTTTCTTCCTGTCCGGCAGCTCCATCTTCAACATCCTTTCTCCAATATGTCCACTGTCCTTCCTCTGCACATGTCCAAACCATCTCAACCTTATCTGACTTCATATCCAAACCATTCAACCTGAGCTGTCCTGAGCTGATGTAGAAATTTCCACCAGTGATGCAATTATTAATTATATGTGCAATTTCCATTAAATGCCATAACTTGATAATATGTTTTGAACCTTCAAGAACAGGCTGCTACATCAACAGGAACTGAACTGAACCATAAACGTTACTTGTAGGTGTTAACTTATGTGAAGAACACAGATTTAAGTAAGCTTTCTAAATCAAGATAGTGAGCCATATTAAATATATCAATGACGCTTGTTTAAAAGCACAAAAACAAACAAACACAAGATTTCAATTACTTCAACATAAGTGGTTGATGAGAATGTATATAACACCTGCCAAGCTCCATCGTATGTCTGCTAATATTCCAGATGTATGTACCAAGTGTTTGACTGAGAAAGGAACTTTGTTTCATTGCTTGTGGGAATGTGCAAAGATCCAAAACTTCTGGAAGGATGTTATACAATGTCTATCAGAAATGTTTAATACCAAAGTCCCTTTAAATGCTAAACTATGTGTGCTTGGAATATACTCAAAGAACTTTCTACAACACAGAAACAGTATGCAGTTTTGGACTTTGGACTTCTAAAAGCCAGGAGAGCTATTGCACTATGCTGGAAGAGTATGGACGCTCCTACAATGAAGATGTGGATGAAGGAACTTTCTGAATGTATTGGACTGGAAAGATTAACATACATTGCCAAGGGCAAACAAAAAG
>VUQH01038319.1:0-23883 GCA_015106775.1 Etroplus canarensis | reverse complement strand
TGTGTCCTGCCCCTATGCATAAATGCCTGTGTTCTGACAGGAAGCCTGTGTGTGTGTGTGTGTGTGTGTGTGTATGCATCTTAACACCCAGCGAAGCTCACAGCTCCCCTGCCTGCAACAAGCTATTCCATAGTATCATCAAGAACCCCACTGACCCAGGAGGCACACCAATAGAGAAACCAATATCATTCCCATTCTGACATCTGAAACAGTCTTCCTATTTCTTTTCCCATTTCCAGTATCCTTTCCCATCCAAGCACAGCCAGCATGGGAGAATGCAAGAGAAATGTGTAAGTACAGGCCCCCTGCTGCAGGTGTCAAGGTGTGGTAAACATCAAACTAAATAGCAGATTTTTCCAGACCTCAATGCCAATAATCAAGTCTCCGCTGCAACAAAATGTTGGTAACTAAGACAGGGTGGGAGAAAAATGACAGAAAACTCCAATCCAGTCTCCTTCAGCTAATGTTAAGAGACTCTAAATGTATCTATTTCACAAAGCCAAGTGACACCAATGTGATTTCTTTTCAAGAAAATAAATGCTTTCATTATGCTGCCATGTTTCTTACCACTCTTATATTTTATAAAGGCCACCTTAAATGGATGCTTTCAGCTCACGAAAAGTGATAACCTTCTTTGCTAAGTCTTAGGTGCATGCAGTAAAAACACACAGGAAGAGTTGTGTGCTTGCTGTTCTATGACTCTGAGAAACATGAGGTACATCTGTATTTTCACGTTCTCACTAATCTATAAAACAAAAACAGCCATGAAATGGAAAAATCATCAGGACCTTTTGAGACTTCATTAAAAGAAACTGGCCTGGACTTCCCAAACAAGGCATCTCTTTGGAGGGGAAAATCAACCTTTTCACCTTGCTGGTGGAAAAACAGGCATCCCAACGAGACAGAGCATGCACAAACAACCTTGACTTTCATCAAGGAAATTCTCACATTGAATGATAAATAGAGGCCCAGGGGACGAACAGCAAAGAAGCAGCTTATCGCTTTTCCCTCCCAAATTTGGCCGCTCTGTCTTCTGTCTCCTGAAAGTCAACGCTGGGTGACCCACTTGCACTTTACACCGCTTATTGTTTGGTAATTAATCCACCATATGTAATCCACACAGAAATGTAGACAAAAATAAAATGGCTGTTGATTTGTTTAGCCTTAATTAAGAGTTGAGATTGTTTACTTGTTTCTACAACAGAAAGGCATATGCTCATTCTCATTAGTTTGGTTTTTAAAATGTAGTTGCATTTCTCACCGTACAGATGGATGCAGATTACTCAGTGAAAAGATGGCCACATTATTTGAAAAGGCACACTTTAAAAGCAGCTGTCACCAAGCATGCACTTTAGACAATTATTTGTGTATCCTGATGCTTATCAGGACATTCAGCGAACATGCAGTGTTACCAAAATAGCAAGGTAACATAAGGTTAGGTAGATCAACTGAGAGTTAACCAACTTTCCAGCTGAGAGGACATTAACCTGTGAGGCCATGTGGACACGTATCAATAAGTGAGCTGCCTGCATGGGCCTATAATACACAGCACAAAACAGTAGACCAAGACAAACAGATAGCAGCTTCAATTTGATCTGTAACAATATGACGCATTATTAATCTAATGCATGGAAGCTTTTAAGGCTTTCGCTAAAATGCTGCTTCTTCTCAAAGGACCATTAGTCCTTACAGGATTAATGTCTACTTCAAAAACATCTGTTAAAGTCCTCAGTTTCTTGGTGCATTATTTCATTTGTAATAATTTCTTTTTCTGAGTTCACATGTAAATGACTGACCGATGGGGAGGGATGAGGAAATATGACCTGGACTGTGTCTTACATTAGTTCTTGAATGATTTGGTTAACACAGAGCAGATCTCTGCTTCCTCTTTAAATTTCACAGCTCTGTGTCAGCGCTAACATGCAGAGATTTGACAGGGCTCCCAGATGGCCATTATTATCAATAGATTGTTTGCAGATCTTATTAATCTTTGACTAAATATAACATATTGACATCAATGTATTGAAATATTTAGACTGACTGACTGCAGCACTTTAAACAGAGCATAGTAAGTGCATGATAATGGAAAAATTCATTTTTGTCTTTCATTATCAGTTCAGCCTTCTGCTTTACTTGTTAAAGATTGCATAAATAAGCCACCTTATGACATATCTTGTCACAGAGAAAATACAAAACACACTATCACTGAGTAAAAGCATGTGATCAGTGAGGGCTTAAACAGAGACACAGTCACAATAAGGAAATATTTATTAGAATTTCAAATAACTGATCCTTTTTATCGTCAAGTGGGATCCTTGGTACAGATATAAACACCCTTAAAGACTTTTTTATTCATTTTAGTCCTGATTTAACATCACAGTTCTTAAGAGCTGTCCAAACAGGAACCATAAAATGTCAATGAAAATTCAGACACCATGAACAACGCAAAGTGGGCAGGTCCTGAGTTAAACTTATCTCAGTTTTGAGATGAATAATATAAAGGAGTACGACTGATCCAGCTGATTGATATATGATGAGGTGAGGTGAGGTGAGGTTAGAGGGTCACCTACACAACCATAACCTGGAATGTTCACTAATACCCAATCATCAGCTACAGAGCAAAGCACAATGAGTGAAATGTTTTATGTGTGGATGCCGCAATCCACTGCTGCAAAGGGAGCAAAAACACTTTTGGTAATGTTTTGTAAAGAGTTTACTTTGTTATTCCTTGATTTTCCTTGGGAGAAGAACCCTTGAAGGCGACTGTGATACAATACCAACAATTTAAAAGAATTTTGGGTTAACATCAAAATGCG
Source organism: Etroplus canarensis (assembly GCA_015106775.1). Taxonomy (NCBI): domain Eukaryota; kingdom Metazoa; phylum Chordata; class Actinopteri; order Cichliformes; family Cichlidae; genus Etroplus; species Etroplus canarensis. Next base: position 21,067 of record VUQH01038319.1, on the reverse strand, counting down.
AAGGTATCTTTAGTGATCCAATACCAAGCAGACAGCTTTAAGTAGCAATTAATTATGGTTAAAACCCTTAAGTCACAATCCTGGTCAAAACTGATTGTGGTACAACGGCAAAATCTGAACTACAGATGGATGGATGTTGACATCTCTAATGTAGAATGGAGGTCTAGTCAGACCATCTCTTACAAAAAGAGACATATAAATCCGATTATTGCAATGAATTAGTAAAATTCACCTGTCTTTGTTTTGTTTTTTGTTTTTTAACCAATAATAAGTAATGCGGTTAGTTCACAGTTGTGAACAGACGGTCACACAACGTCCACAGATTATTATGACTGGAGCCTGTTTTTTCTTTAATATAAAAAAAAAGTTTAAGCCATTTACATCTTCATACATCTAAATTCTGTCTCATCTGTTGCATGGGGAATTTAACGCGTCAAGACTGTAATAACCATCACCTTCATCGCCAATGTCAGCATCATAAACCCAGGGATGCAACTGTTTAAGCATGAAGTCGACTGCTCAGCATGATAAGAAAAGAGCTCAAAAGCATGAAATCAAGTCATCATTGAAGCATGTATTTTTCTTCTCATTCTTGTCAAAAACATTTTTGTTTATTTAATTTTATTCTGATTAATAAAGAGATTTTAGGAAACAATTCTTGAAAACAAACTTTCTCTTGCTAGAAAGTCTAACCAGAACATCCAGGCAAAGTTTAAGAAGTACCTGGAACCAACACTGAGGTAACATCCACAACATTGATTCGACTTTCATTTTGGAACTATTTTCCAACCATGGCTGGAAATAAACAAAACTGTTTACTCAATGTCAAAATGTTTGCCGGGGAAAGGTGTGAGTTGCACTGAGGATGTATTGAGACCTGACCTCTCATTCTAATGGGATCTGGGCTGCAAATGGACACTTTTTTTTTTTTTAAGGAAGATGAGCCCTGGGTTGCACTGAAGAACCAGCTATTTAACTGATATCCTCGGTGAAGCATGTATTCATTTGAGCACCAATTAAAATGTGAAACAAGCACCAACAATGTCAAGCAAAACAGATTCTTATAGATGGAGTTCACATAAAACACTTTGCCTTCCAACTGGTCCAAATAATCAGTCAGTCTGTCAAAATGTGGAAGATTAAATACCTTGTAGAGCAACACTTTATGGTATTTCTTACTCTATTAATTTTCAGCAGATTAGACATTGAAAGCAACAATATATTTCTGTCCATGTTCACTTGTTTGAAGTGAGACCTGATCGCAAGTAGTCACTCAGCCCCAATGTGCAGACACATTTAATACCAGGTATGAAGCAGCATAAATTGCACTGTCCACTTGGAATCAACTGAAATGTGTTAATGCCAGGTTTGAACAAACTCTGAAATCTACTCAGTCATCAAAAAAGTTCACAAGAACACAGGCTAGTGCATGTCATAGTAAAGAAGAATTGTGTTTTACAGCAAAACCAAAAGTGCACATTTGTTTTTTAACTAATAAATCTTCCACATGACCTGCCCATTATAATAATGCACTGGTGGCGAAATTCTTGTCCAGTTCTGGTCAGCTATCACCATGGCTGATTGTGAATGATTTGGTTTTTGTTTCCTTGTCTTTACTCTATGCGAACTGATCACGCTTACAAGGAAGTTCTAAAGCTCAGTTTATGGTTGTTGTACGCAGTAACTATGACATCACTACATTCCTATAACTGTTTATAATGACTGCTTGAGGCATGCCGGACTCACTGCAGTCTTCTCCTGAATGGTAAGTGTCGCCACTCAGAAAAAAAAATCATCATCAGCACTAGTATGAGAATAAGAGAAGTAGAAACAGGAGGCAAAGCGATCTCAGGGATTTTTCCTAAAGTTTTCTCTTGATAGAAAAATGTGCCACCGTTTGCACATGCCCACAGTGACATCAGCAAGCATAAACCAGATGTAGGCAGCACAAACCCTGGCTTGTGTGTATCTTTTGTTATTTCCTTCCCTGTTTTGCATAATACTTCAGAAAAATTAATAGAAGCTATTCTAAAATCTGTACACCTCTTCACCACATTAAGTCTGTACATTTAAATGGAGTGAAACTGATGTGACTCAATGGATACACATTGGCTACTACTATTGGTAAATGTCATCTTATTAGTCGATAGGCCAATATCTGTCATCTAGGCTTTAATTGGCCCAGTGTTCAGCCAATATATCACCGCATCCCTAATACACAGGGTATATTTTTATGTCATAGAAAGTGATACCGTAACACAGTCTGAAGTAAGAGCTGTCTCATACCAATGACCTGATCATACATACTTAATAAATCTCACTTCATTTCATCTGCAACAGAACATAACTATGGATTTCCTTTTTAAAAAAAGTAGATAGACCCCATATTCAATAGTAAAGGATTACAGCGAATCCAGCCTTGTGTGCACATGGGATTGTCGTCTCAAAAGCTGTCCAAGTTCTGTCAGATTCAGCACCCCCAGACATAGAGCTCGTGAACCTAATTTCACCTAATCAGCTTAGTCAATAGCAACCGTTTGCTGTGACTTTGGTAGACATGCAAATAGGGCTTAACTATGTCTATCCTTAATTCCTGAATGTTCAAGTCAAGCGGAAGTCCTCCTTTATCTCTTCAAAAACAACAGTTCCAATTTGAGAGAGAGCGAAGCAGAGAGAGAATAAAACTCCAGCCGAGAGTTGACTTTTTTCTTGGCCTGGCAAGGAGAGACATCTCTGATTTGAGTGTGCTTGAGGTAGCACAGTGTGCTTTCATTTCAAACCAACATGGCAAACAAACTGTGACAGATTTGTTCCCCTTTTTTTCACTTTTGCTCTTGCTCAGGCTCGCTCAAATTATGAGAAAACACGCTGCACAAATATATTACCACTTCTTGTTGGTTTGTATGTTCAGCTGCAGCACTTGTAGACACACACACACAGGAGAAAGCACACTCACACATATATTCAAACAAATCTGCACAAAATGATGCTAACAATAGACAGTTGTGATAGAAAACTGGGAGACACTGTTCCGTTTCAATTCACTGATACCACTAATGGCTTCTTAGCAGCTCCATGAAATCAAGCAGCTGTCATGTCGATGCATCAGCAGTGAGAGGAGGGAGAGCCATCCCCATAAGGACAGAGGCACCGCGCCTTCATGTTTGGCTAAACATCTGCTCCTCTGCACTCCAGCTTTGCAGCAATAAACGGGCAAACAAAAGAGGTGGGAGGTGAAATGATCTGATTTTCCATTTCAAAGCATTTGTTCAGTTTGTTTTCTTTTCCCCCCCTCCTCTTTCTCAAACTGCTTTACAGAACATGGGGAAGAAAAGTGAGCTCCAAGTTTGAACTGTGAGGGCCAGTGCTGCACGAGTTAAAAGGACACCTTTTGTAAGATGGATGACAGAAATAAATAAGGTCACCATTTTCCAGTCTGCTAAAAGTCTCCTATCTAAACTGTTGCAAATAAGCATCACCGCTCAGTCTGAGGTAATCCACAAGAAAGCGAGAGATTCATGTGCCAGTGTGCCCCTCTTAAACCTGTCAATCAAGCAAACTCATCACTCATGTCTATTCAGCTAAACCACAACAACTAGAAGAAGCATGAATGTCCCTTTAAAGAGCAACCTTTTTAACATAACAACACTTTAAACAACTCTGATCACTTTTATCCAGCAGTGAAATTCAGTTAAAATTGTTTTAAATGTTCTCCCCTTAATAGGATTCTTGTTAATTTGCCCTCATATCATTCCTCCCTTCCTTTCTTCCTCCCCCCCTTCCTTCATTCATTCATGTTTAGCTGCAACGACAAACATAAGGCAGCGCAGAGTAAACGCTGATTTCACATTTAACAACAATATTGGCTTTAAATAGCAAAAAAAAAAAAAAAAATGTTTAACTGTTTCAAAACATCACCCTGTCCACTTGTTTCTCTAAAAAACAAAGAAAAAAATTCCACTCCCGACATATAACACCACGTCACTTTGTATCTGCTTTTTAAAGCAAACGTCTCGACCACAAACAACCCCTCTGAGAAGTAAAACTGGCTACAAATGATCGCTCACAAGCTTTCAACCACCTTAAATTTCCTTCCAAAACCACACACGGGACGCGATCCTCCCGTCTCACTGTTTTCCCTAACAAGTCTGAAACTTTGGTAAAAACTTGAGGAAAAAAAAAAAAACGTGGTTCCATTTCCTTTTAAAGTAGCCTGCGTGTTTGTGTGTAAGTGTGTGTGTGAGAGAGAGAGAGGGGGGGAAAAGGTAGAGAGGGGCGCTTGGGGGACGAATTTAAAATAACCAAGATGGCGAGAGGCTTGTTGTTTTGGAAGGGGCAGAAAAAAAATGGAGGATATTGTAATATACACAAAGGGATAAATTGCAACAACTCGGCCGGGCGGCTGCTAGCTTGCCTCGCACGCCTCACGGTTTGAGGAAGCGACCGCGATAACAGCTCCCCGGCAGGGCTAGCAACGCGAAAAGCTCACACTCTGACTCGCTGTGGAAAGAGAAATTAATATTAAACGTCCGAGTTAATCCAAACTGAAGGGGATATTTGCGTATTTGTCGCTAATTGTTTTATTTTGGCGTCGGGGGGACCGTTAAACTGGATGGATTTTAACGGACGGACAGCGAGGACTGAACGGCAGTCCAGCGCCTCGTAGTTACCCCCCCTCCTCTCCTCTCCTCTGCTCTCTCTTTAGGTTCACGGTTACGACATCCAACACGAAATACGCAGCCAAAACCAACAACTGTACATTTACACGGACGATAAAAAGCCACACGGACAAAGCCGCAAAAGCCTTAAAAAGTTTAATTTCTCAACGGTAAAAACAAGTTAGCGAACGCGACCGCCGAGAGAAAAAAGGAAAGAGGGACACAAAGACGATTCCCACTATCAGGTCAACACTCAGAAGAGGAAAAAACACTCCGTTTATTTACCGAAGAGGAAAGAAAAACTTTAACCGAATGAACCGCTAGCGACTACGGGACAAACAGGCTGAATGAATTACACCGCAGCAACAAAAAAAAGAAGAAGAAAGTATCTATAAAGCAGTTTACACACGCTGAAAACCAAGAAACTAGAAACGCAGCCAAGCTCTACGGAGCTCATCGCCTGTTCTGTGATGGGGCGAAAACAGCGTCAGTGAAATAAAACACTTACCTTTTTTTAGTTTCGACACTTTACTTATTTCCAGCGTGGCTTTTTAGTTCAACTAACACTTCGGCTCGGTCTTCTTCTCGCTCGTTTTTTTTCCCTTGGTCGGTTTTGGTTATGAAAGAGGTCGGGGGACGAATGATAAAGAAGGGAATTGGGCAGTAATTGAGTCTCGGTGTGTGAGTGTGTGTGTGTTAGTTACTAACAGCAGATTGAAGGAGACTCTTCTCAAGGTTTATTCAGCTCCACTTCAAGGAACCGACCTGACGTCAGCTCACTACTGCCACACAAAGAAAACTTATTATTTGTGCAGCGGCCGTAGTAAAGGAAGGATACAGTAATTGACCGTTATTACTTTAAATGCGACATTGTCATTAGGTGCACAGCAGTGACAGGGACGCAGCGGTAACTTTATTTATGATGTTGTTAGGAGGCGTCTTATCCGCCGCTGGTGTAAACAAATACCAGAAATTAAAAAAAGATAATTCATTTTCCAACTTTTTTTAATAGCTTTGACCATTTCAATTATTAATTATTAGAGTGTCGATTAGGCTTGATTTTATTTATAAAAACGTTCAATTGTGCATGCGTGCAAACAGGAAAGAAAAGTTGTTAAGCTCATTTTATCTTCCTTGCAGGTTTATTTTGAAAAGTGTAGCGTGAGTAAAGTTGCATACACTGCTCGAATAACCACCCTGAACAAGATGATTCCTGCTATTTGTGCTTGATAAATCAGTCAATCTTCAACATTGTTTTAGATTAATTTTCTCTAAATATACTAAACAGTTATTCAACTCTATCTATCTATCTATCTATCTATCTATCTAATCAGTCTTGAGTATCCCTTACACACAAGATGTTACATGATCAAACAAATGCAAGTCAGTTTCATAAAGGCTCCAGCTTAGGAGGCATTTGTGAAACAAAAAACAGAAAGGGGGCACCCCTTCATCAGGATAGGATCAATACATTGCCTGGCAAAGACAGCCATCTGTGCCTAATTGTATGCTTTACATCCTCTTCTAAACACACAATAAGCAACAGGCTGAATGTAGGCCCTCTGACCCAGACTGGGTTTCCAGACGGGGGAAGATTATTTCATTCAACTGGAAAACAACAAGGGGGTGGGGTGGGGATGTGGTGGTGGTAGTGGTGGTGGTGGTAGTGGGGAGTTTTTGCAGATGGAGTGGGCAACTGTTCTTATATGCCCCACCCCAATGAAGATGAGGATGGGTCACGGAGCCAACTGGTGTGTGTCTCTCCCTCTCACTACATGTCACATCACCACTGTTTGTATCCATTTTAACAGGTATTATAGCGGATTAACAAACTGTTCACTGTTAGTTTATAGACATCTCATAAATCACACACAAACAATGAACTCATTGTTAGCAGAGTGATGGAGTATTGGTTTACGGGCACATTCATATTAATGCTTCATAAACATTATAAATGACCATAAATGTATCCTGATTTCTCTCGCTCTCCCCCGTCTCGCTTTCTCTCCCTCTCCTTTCTGTTCTTGTGTCACAGCATCCAAAAGTGTCACCCTAATGTTTTTGATGCTATTGCAAGAATTGCAAAGATGTTACTCAGAAATCAGTCATTTTTATGTGTAAGGGGAAAAAAAGAAAGAAAAAAGGAAAGGTAGTGGTGGGGTGGGGGTCTGATAAAACATTCATGATCACCCGAGTTTGGAGGATGGACACAGAACCCCTTATTCAGCTTGTAGTGTGCAGTTAAAGCCATTTCATAAGCGTGCTCTCCGTGTTCTTTGGTCATTGATTTTTCTCTCTGCCCCTTTCCATTACCTGTTGAGATGGGGGTTTTGCTCTTCTTCAAACACACACGCACACACTCACAATCCTCTCTATCTGTCTCTCTAGCCACTGGCACCCTGGTGTATTTCTCCATCTCCTCCGCCTCCTGTAGCAGGAATGACAGGCCATGAGGAATGACAGTGGCTCTGTTTGTCATACAGTAGCAGCAAGAAGCAAGGATTTTTAATTGCATTGGAGAATCTTCATTAAAGAGAGCACATGGGGGCGGGAATGGGGGAGAGGGCTGCATGGGGGTGCGTCGGGGGGCACTCTGAGCATCGTCATTAGTAGAAGGCGCTAGTAGCATAGAAGGGTGGGCCCTCTTTGCATGCACACTGAGAATGCCTGCCGTACCTCGGTCATTTGTAACATAATAAGTGCCAGCACAATGACTGCAATGCGAGAAAGCACACCACAGGGAAGAGAAGGGGGAAGGGAGACAGCATGTCTGTCTAAAAGAGGGACTTTTTTTGTCTTGATTAGAAAGTATAATGAGCCACTAAAGAAACAGGAAAAAAAAGGGATCTCTCCTGAGACTGATGGAAAACAAATTAATCTGGTGATTTAAATTTAATTATTATTTTTCTATTAGTCCAGCATGCAAAGACAGGGACAGCCATCACAAGCGAGGAGCTGTGCTTGCATTTATTGATTTTCACCCAGACACATTCAGGGAATACAGATTCATCTGCTCTCTTCCCCACACAATCCACTATGTGGGATTCCATTAACACAAGAAGCTTCCAGCAACTGTGAGATGTTTAATTTGAACACCATAAATGGAGCTTAAAATAGTGTTCACACACAAGAAAAGTGGCCTAAGGATGTCTTTTTATGCAATTGAATTAGTCCTCACTTATTGTTGTGTCCTACATAATAAGTATTAAATAAACACCCAATAAATTAAATTAAGACAATGTTCTGCCGTATGAAGTGAATCAAGCGCTATTGTTCCTCCCTGCCTCCGATTATCTTACACTGCTATAATAGTTGAGTTTAATTTAATCTTTTGTTTTGGATTAATGTAAGAACACTGCAACTGGACAGTAATTATTCTTCCCATCCGTGTAGTATCTTCTCTTTGTTGCATCCTTTCAATACATCAGTAGTCTTGAACACAATGCTGTGTGAGATGTAATGATTTGAAAAGTCAATGATTTGAACTGCCTGTGTGATTAAAGCACAAGGGACCAATTTGTGGCTGCTATATGTAGAATATTGGTGTGCCTCAAGTAACACTCATGTTCTTTCACTCACATAAAATTCAGTAGTTATGCCAGATGAACACTGTTATTGATTGCTATCCTTTTCCAAAAAAGTTTCATAATAGATATTATAAAAGCCTTCCTACTACTAATGGTATATGGTAATCCACATGGTAGTGAATTATTTATTATTTCATGACATTCAACCCCACCTTAAAGGTAAGGATGTTACAGGTTTTTTTCTTCCACCGTTGTTTTTATGCATCCTTATGTTCACTGTCAGTTTACAGAAATCTTGTACTTTTCAGTAAATGTACATAAAACTTACCAGATAAAAAGTGATTTGGAAGATCAAACAAATGTTTTCCATGCAAGGTTGACTAAAAAAATTCTGCACAGTCTAAATGAGTGCACACAGAGAGTGTTTATTATGGCGAATGTAACTGAGCAGAACCCTCTGTTGCATGATGTAATACACAGAAGGGAGAAATCATCATAATAGCAGAGTAGTAGAGTGACTCATTCGTTGATGAGGTACATTCACACTGTCATTCACTGAGGAGATGCAGTCTGTGTGCACATGTTGTCAGTGTGTGACCAATACAGAGAGAGAGGAGAGTGAGATAGCATGTTCCTTTTCTGGGAATGAGGAGTCATTTGTGCCAGGAAAAGTGGAGAAACAACTCTCAGCCCTACAGTGATGCATCTCTCCATGAAGAATAAGATCACAAGCAAATGTCACCCCAACCTGACAAAGCCAAGTGACCTTGAATCAAATAAAAACATCTTTACCAGCGTCACTGTGTACACACGCCACACAAAATGTCAGCAGATTTTTCCATTTGCTAAATCTGTGCCTAAGTGCAGGGGTTTAGCTAAGGTAATCAACCTAGTACTTTCTTTCAAATCCATATGAACATCACCCTGGAGAAACCCTGCTGTTAAATACAGCTAACTGCAGTTAAGTGTGCACTTAGTTTTTATAATTTAATCAAAGTGGAACAACATTTCCCCCAATCATGGGGCCAATAATGACACAGAGAAAGAAAGGCACACAGATGTGCACACTAAAACTGACATCACTTACATTCAGTGACTGTACAATTTCTCTTGTTTTCTGCATTTTGTGACAGATGAAGCAGAGGGGATTTTTCAAGGGAAATGACTTTCACAGTTGAAGGAATTTCAAGCTTCAGTGCATTACTTTATCATAGTTTACATATAACTAGCTTTGATTTCTGTCCGCAGCAGACATATCCTTGACAGTGCAGCATACATTGATGGATAAGTGACTGGTGCACTTGGTGTTCTATTATCATAACTGAGGATGCACTGTCTTTCTCTGTTCTCTGACCTACATAGAAAACACAGTATTAGCTGTTACTTTAGTGCATGTGTCACACAATTTTCTTATGTCTAATTTTCTTACTAAAAAGTTTACATAGCCTCGCACATAAATGCACAAACCTTACTTGAATAATGCATGATTTTTAAAAAAAAGGAAAATGACTGTAATTCCATCGAGACTCACTTTTTAAGTCATCCGCTTGTGATTTGTAACTGAACAGTAAAGCTGCCTTTCATGAGATTCCACTCAAGTGCTAATTCACAGGAAGCTCTCAGCCCATATTGACAGACATCACTGTCATCAGAGCTTCAACAGTGTTCAGTTTCTGCAGGCAGAACACTTTGTTTTGCTTCTCTTTAAGTAGTGAATTTGACATGTTTGATTTGGTGGAGTTCCCTGAAAAATTAGATCAAAGCAAGGAAAAGGAATACAGTTATTTACATTCAGCTGTACTGAATGCGGAACTCATAATTAGCTAAGCTTTACACTGCATGATCAGCATTTAGTGTGAACTTTGGAGACAAAGCAAACTCGTGAGGGCGAATTCAGCATCTTTATTAAATGAAGATTGGACAAAAATCATGCAAAGACATGCAATCATTTCTGGGATAAAAAAAAAAACATCATCCTGAGAGCTTTGGAGGGGTAGCATATCCTGGACAGTAGGTCTACAGTAACCTAGACTGTAGAAAGAGTCATGCTGAAACTGCCGATTGTCTAAGATTTTTTTTTTCAATAGTGAAACTGGTCAGTTCCTTTTCTTCTAAAAAAATTCCAGTGTTCAAGAGAATTGAGTTATCGTTTTACTGAAATGTAAATTGCTAAGAAAAAGTAAATGGGAAAGTGCAGTAAGACTTTGTGGGAAATGAGTTGCTGTTTTCACAACAGGCTGTATTTGGTTCACACGCAGTAAGAAAAAGAAAAAAGACATATAAAACATGTCTTGTTCACTCTTTTTAACAACTCTATATTCAGAACAAATCACAATAATTTATGGCTTTTATATAAAAAGATGTCCTTAAATTAAGTACATCCGTAATGCTTCCATAGGTATTAAGAGAGTAACTAGCTGCCAGGTGCTGTTAATCAAATGCACCTAATTAACTGATTATCAGAAAGTGTGACCACCTCTATAAATGCAGAAATTTTAGCAGTTTTTTCATCCGGAGCAGTCAGGTTTGTGTAACACAATGCTACAATCTTCCCAAGAGTGGACATTCCATCAAATTCACCCCAAGGTTAGACTGTGCAATGCTCAGAGAAATTACTAAAAACCCAAGAGCTACATCTCAGACTCTATAGGCCTCTGTTAGCATGTTAAATGTTACAGTACATGACAATTGGAATTCTAAAAAGACTCAACGAGTATAACTTGTTTGGAATGGCTGCCAGGATACAGTCACCTCTCCCTAAAAAGAACAGCAGCATGGCTTAGGTTTGCAGAGTTAAATCTGACCAAACTACAAGACTCCTGGAACAATGTCCTTTGGACAGATAAGACCAAAGTGAAAATATTTGCCTATAAAGCACGTTGCTATGTTTGGAAAAAACTGTCAAGTACAGTGGTGGAGAGGTGATGATTTGGGCTTGTTTTGTAGCCACAGGACCTGGGCACTTTGCAGTCATTTTTTCAACCATGAACTCCTCTGTATACCAAAGTATTTCAGAGTTAAATATGAGGCCATCTGTCTGACAGCTAATGCTTGGCCAAAACTGGGTCATCCAACAGGACAATAATCCCAAGCACACCAGCTAATCTATGGCAGAATGGCTGAAAAAGAAAAGAATCAAAGTGCTACAATTGCCGAATCAAAGTGCTACAATTGCCCAGTCAAAATCCAGACCTCAGCCTGATTGAAATGCTGTGGTAGGACCTTAAGCGAGCTTTCAAACCTCAATAAACTGAAGCAGTTGTAAAGAAGAGTAAGCCAAAAGTCCTCCATAGCATTTTAAGAGACTGATAAAGTCATACTGAAAACAAGCGCCTCGAGGCGACTTTTGTTGTGAATTGGCACTATATAAATAAAATTGAATTGAATTGAATTGAATTGAATTACTTCGAATTATGGATGGCAAAGGTGGTTCTACATGCTATTTAATAATGAGGTGTTCTTAGTTTTTTCAGAGAGTCCTGTGAAAACCTTTTCACGACTGCATGCTGTATGCACATGTTTCATGTCTAAATCATCCTATGAGCAATCTGAAACATGCATACTTTCAGAACCCACATGTGACCACATGTGAAGCATGTCTAAACACAAATTACCTCTTTGTATCTTGATTTCAAAGCTTTTAACCTTTAACCTATTTATGTACAATTGAACAAGCTTTGGTTTGTCCTTTGTGTTGGTTCCCATAGCTTTTTGTCATCTTTCTTGCACAGAAATAAAAGCACAAAAACAAAAACAAATTAAATGCTACCAGAATGCTACCTTTAGCCTATTTTTAGGCCTTATATTTCATTTAAATCCACAAATAATGCAAACACACATCATGTGAGCTATTTTCACGTAGGATATGTCAAGGCCTTCAAAAATCCTTATACAGAACAAGCTTTCATTTTCATTCCAGAAGTGTTTTGAACTGTCTAAACCCTTATGTGCCAAGTACTCTTTTTAATCAGCAAATGGATACAAGAAGACAAAATATTTAGGAGAGCAGGCTGTGGGTTTAGTGTTTAGAGGAGTTCCTGTTGCTTGTGATATCACATATTTTGTTGTTGTCTTAAAATCAAACTTCTTGCAAAGTATTTAGGGAAACATGGTGTAGTGGTTTACACATTTGCTTTACAAGTGAAAGGACCCTGGTTTGATTCCAGGTGGGGAAACCATTCCCTTTCACCATGGAGGGTTGTGTCAGGAAGGGCATCTGGCGTAAGACCTCTGCCAAATTACCAATGCGGATTAATCCGCTGTGGTGACCCCTTGGGGAGAATACAAGGCAGCAGCTGATGGTACATTTTATGGCTTTTCCTCTTCAATTTTGATTGTTTAACATAAGATTAATGAAGCCATTTCTTCCCACCACAACATACACTTAAAGTGGAAACTTACTGAAGACAGCTATTACTGGAATGATTTTCAGGATTCTACTGAAAGATAACTACAGTAAGTTTTAATCACATTAGCAATTAATTCATGGAAAAGAGAAAAGCACATACTTGTGTTTTAAACATATAACACACAGAGAAGAGCTTTTTGAATCCCTCGCACATTTTGAGTATATTTTATAGCACCGTTTAAATATTTTTGGCAATTTCTCTACAAGAACATCTTTAATGCCTCAGAGAAATAAAAGCTTGGTTTATCTGCGTCATGCACTGATATTTGCCTTCAAGCCCGATTGCTCAGTGTTTTAGAGGACTTCATCCAAAAGACTAAGACTCTGTGTTTAAAAATACACCTTTAATTATGCCCAACAGCTTATTCAAATCCCCAACTTTTCCCCAGCTCACAGAGTTAAAAAAAACATCAAAATCTGAACAGTAAACTTAGAGATTTTGAAAAAAAAGAAATTCTTGGTGTTATGGTCCAAATAACAAAATCTAAATGTATCTTTATTTAATTGTTAAGTAATTGGCAATCTCTCAGACCATCGTGGGAAAAGTGATTTATTTTTAAAAGGCAGTTGCAATAAAAGAAGTGGTAACATCTGTGGTCTATCACACCTGCATGTCTGAAAGTTTCGCAATGAACACAGCTGGTCAATGAACCCTTAAAGTATGGTGGTGCCATAGAGAGTATCATAATGTGAAAATAAAAGGTTTGCCTTTGCAATGTTGATCTAATTTACTATAACAATACAAATGTTATCAGTTTACCTTTTAGGATCATCATTAGTTTAGCTTAAAAACTAAACGCACACACTCATTCACTGCCCATTTTACAAAATATGCATATAAATATGTGTATTTCTATTAATGTTACTGCAAGTATTTGTATTATTTAATCAATTAAGTGTCTCGCTTAATTTCCTCGACAAGCAAAAATAAATTATGCAACACAAATGTTCATACTGAAGCGGAATTCTAACGCAGCTGGGCAGGAGTAGTGATTAGTTACTGAGTAGCAACAAATGACGAATTTAAGTTTGACATTATTAAAGGCAAATAGGAAGGAAACACATGCACATGTAGTGTAGATATGACCACAAAAAAGGAGGTTGAATAAATAATTAATTGCAAGGCCTAGGCAAAGAAATGAAACCAAAACTACCTAAAACAAAGGACCATGAGGCTAAAAACACATCCACAAACCTCCACTGGATTGCTCAAATTATGCACGTGTTGATGAGCATGTGCACTTAGACTTAGGTGGGCCTGTGGGGGTGGTCTTAAGACGGATGCAAACAGGCCCTGTGTTAATTAACACTGGCAGGCCACTGTTCCTCCTGGCAGTGTGCAGGCAGACATTCTGGCCTGCCCTCAGTGACGCCTGGTCAAAAATAGGGCACCACACAACACAGTAATGATCACAATGGTGACATCATCTTTGCCTTCAATGTGCTCTCCCCTCAGTGCTCTTCTGAACAAAGAGCAGCAGGCATGCAGGGACCGAGGCAGATGTCAGTTTGTGTCTGGGGAACATTAAGAACAACAAATGTTCTTGGAGTCCTCAGTGAAGCCTTTTAGTGCTTTTGTAGGGTAAAACATTGCTTTGCTAAAAGTCACTAACTGAATGCACGAGGTGTGAGATTTCCTTTCTAATGTATGATGTCATTTCTTCTTGTGAATTTAAATAAATGTCTATGCTTGCTAATTGGTAAAGAGACTGGTGAGCGAAGAGTGTCCACAAATAACTCACAAGTACTTTAGATGGTGCCCCTCAAAACATGTGACCTAAAGTGCTAACACATGTGGCCTTGCTTTCTCCCCATTGTTACTGATCTGTTCAGATGTATGTCTCCAGTCTTGTATTTGAAACAGGTTTAAACACACTTTAAATACAGCTTAACATCACCAATAACCAAAAAAAAGCTGATTAACAAAACACTGTCTGTTTTTAAATGACTGTTAAATGACCACAATTTTTGCCATTCAAAAAAATTTATGAGCTTTAAAAAAATTATGTCTTCTTAAAATTTCTAACACCACTGTAGACAACAATTTACAATGTGTGTTTATCAGGTTGTTTGTTTCTACAGTATGAATTCTGCTTTTGATTCACACTGGGGGAAAACCTCAGAAACCTTGGTGTGGATGCTCCTTCCTAGAGGTTTCTCAGAAGGCATGGACTCCTGCTCTTTGTGCTCTTGAAGACACTGGGCTTGCATTGTGTAGCTCTCCTATAAACCAGCCTTTGTGGTATCCACAAACAGAGACACAGATCAAGAAAGGGAGGAAGGGGGAGAGCAAGAGAGAGAGAGAGGAAACAGATTCTCAAGACCTGGACAAGCCGTGGGAAAAGAGAGGTCTTGTAGAGGAAAAGCAGAAATGTCTCAGGACATTCCTTTGTGATTACACAGTGCTGGACAAATCCAGACATTCTTGCAGTTATTCTGAGTCTTACTTCTCAAGTTAAAGTCAGTTTATGGAGGAGAGAGTAAACATCTGCATCGCCATATTTCTACAGATGTTGTTATACTTTAAGTTCTTGAACAATTTCATTTTGACATGGTTCAGAAGAAGCCTTAAGCAGAGAACCACCATCTATTTGCAATACTTAAGTATTTCCTTTGCACACTATGAAACTTTGATGTTGCACCATCCTGTACTGCTGGGAAAAAAAGGACAGTTCATAGAGACAGGTAAGTATCCATCTCATATCCACTGCGCACACATAAGAGGATTCAAGCAAGAGGAGGGCAAATCTCAGGTTACATGCTCAGGATCTGAAAGAGTTAGCTGCCCCCAGTGGATAAAAAGCATGTTCCTCCCTTGTCACAGCCACCATGAATGAGAAACAGCTCCAAGGAATGCTCCATTATCATCCTATCAGCAGCACTGGGGGAGGAGAGCTTGAAGTCTCTCTTCACTTAGCAGTGTGCAGAATCATGTGTCTGAAGGAGGAAAGTGGGGGGTGAGTACCATTGGTCTACAGACCCTCAATTCAGTTGAGCAGCCTCCTCCCCAACTCAGCAGACCTTGCACTTCCTCATTTGTCTAGGTCATGTGTCCTTTTTGTCAGCAATTAATCTGCAGCTCCACCCTTCTGTATTTATCCCTTTCACTCTCTGTTTCTCCTTCACCTCTTGTTCTGTTAGCCTTGTGTAGATTTACACTTGGTTTGATCACTGTTCACCGTTGTATACATGCAGGTAATAATGGATTGCTGGGCCCTTTAAGTGCTGCATTTTACCAGGCATGATGAGTATCTTGTTGACCTTCACGTTATTATGCATCTGCTGTGCAACAATGCTCCACTCTGCTCCAACCTGACCTTCCTGGACCCCCCACACACTTAACATGAGTCCTGTGTTCGTGATTGTAAATTAATCTTACTCAAATACACAAATAAATAAATAAATGAATAAACACAATAACCTTATCATATAAAACAAAACGAATATAAAGATTTGTGTTAAGGCTTATCGCTGATCAATGCTTCCTAAGGTCTACTAAATTAGATGTGAGTTAAAGTATGTAAATCATTTGAATGCTCCTAATCCTGGATTTAGTGTGATGGTGGGATCTACAATGCCTTTCAAAGCAATTATTCAAATCAATCTAATTAAACCAGTTTAAATTGGCTTTAATTGCTTCCCTGACTAAACAAACACCAAGTTATGGCATACAAACAACAGCGCAGTTCAAAGAGGCCATGGAAGAAAGTGTGAGCTACAGCGCCCCTTAGTGGTTATTAGTTTCCGGTGGCTTTCATAATGACGTCAGCCCAGGGACGTATAGTGGATGCAGTTCTCTCTCAGTCTCTGTCTCTTGTGTGTCCCAAAGAAAGGATCACTTCTGACTGTAAGTGTATGATTGTGTGTTTATGTGTGAGCGCTACCTCAGTTGCAAATAATCTGATAAAGAAAAATATCTCACTCACCAAAGTTTTGAGACCTTTTGTTAAGACACTCACAACTGAGCTCTGGTTCATCTGCCCCATGGTTCTTGGGAATCTTCCAGGGATGAGTTGAAATCTACCTATGGAAGAAACGACCGTAACATTCTGGGCCAAAATTGATGTGTAAAATGAAAATGTAGCCTGTACCCAATGATGGCATCTTGTCGTTTATAATTAACCACTCCCTGTTTTACCCTGGGGAAGACTTTGAATAAGATCAATTTCCACTGTACAAATGTATGCAACTGGATCTTAAATATGAGGACACCAGAAACTGATAGGATACACCAGATAAACATCAGTCACTGCCACTGGTGTCAGTCAACAAGCTTTATATATAGCTAAATACTGTATAACTATCCAGCCAAAGGAGTAATTAGAGCCTCAGTCAAACAGGTAAACTAGAACCGAATGGCCACTATCAATCTGGTCTAGATTTCCTTTGTGGAGATGGGAGGACAAGCATTCGTGACACATTCCACTAATCAGGGCAGACAAAAGCCAATCCTTACTTAACACCACATGACAGCACACTGGGTATTTGCCAAAAGGCACCTGAACAACTCTAAGACCATGAACAGCAAAATCCTCTGGTCTGAAGAGAAAGAAAATGAGAGATCTGGCCACAATTCCTATTTGTATTTGTTGAGGACACCAGGCACTGTAAGCTTTTTTGGCTCATGTGCAGTCCCCATGTCCTGTTATAGATTTATTAAATGAAGTAGTGCTGCACAAGAGTTTAATCAAATGTTTAACTCTTGTTGTGCAAAGTGGCAAAAACTTATTCAGATTTTTTTAACTTCAGTAAAAGTTATAATTCTACTAAAGTAGGTTAAAAATTCGAATATATTTAAAGTACCTCATGTAAGCATTCTCATTAAATAGAATGCCACTTGAACAATCATATACATTATATTACTGGACCATAATTATTGATTCATTGATGTGTATATCACTTTAATGCTGTAGTTGTTGATTATTTTAATTGCTTATGCATTGCTGGGTAGCAATAATAATGCAAATTGTCTACAAAATAACAAGTAACTAAAGCTTTAAACTAAATGGTATAAAGTAGAAAGTACAATATTTACATCCAAAATAGAGTAGAAACAGAAAGTAGCAAAACATGGAAATATTAAAATAAACTACAAGAACATTAAACTTGTACTATAGTAAAGTACTAGAGTAAATGTACTAATTTACATTCCTACTGCTCTTATCCATGCTCTCATCCAGCAGTGTTGGAGATTGTAAACTTTAATGTAATCCAGTCCCATGGCATTGGGGTGCAGTCATATTTCAGGGGGTCCAGGGCCACCCCATGGCCACCCTCTAGACACCTTTGTGACTGGGTGACTAGCCTGGATAAAAGGTGGATGCAGAAAAACAAATATCAATACTGAGTGAAAAATTTTTTCACTGCGCTTAGGATCTCAGGCTGCAAAGGTTTATATATTTAAGCAAGACCACATCCTGAAGCTGCCAAGCAAACACAGCAGTGGCTTTGAGAAAACTCCTGTGTAAAATCTCAATCCCCCCCACAGTGTCCGAGTCTTGACCTAAACCCAACAGAGCAGCTCTGAGGGAACCTGGAAATGGCTGTTCACAGACACTCCCCATCCAACCTGGTTGTGTCATGTCAGTTTCTGCAACCCCTTCTGACTCCTTCAATATCCTTGTCTGGAAAAGATTTAAAACTCTCAGTATTTTATTGTGCAAGTGTGTCTACACTGTTGTAGAAGCAGCGATAGGTGTGTTGCAACCAAGGCATCAAGGTTCTTGATTTCACCAGCTCTGCTAGATCACAGACTCAGCTAACTATTTGTGTCTGTTTTGTTCCCTGCTGCCACAGAACTCATTTTGTCCTTCATCTGCCCAGCAAATCTGACTGGTCCATCTCCAGCCCTAGCTCTCCACTCCTTGCCTGGAGATACCAAAAGTCCTCTGTCACTGGAATCAGCACAACACATCAGATCAGCCAACTTCCTGCTCTCTGCATTCTTCTCTGCCTGCATCCCTCTACAAACCCCTGCTCCATCTGCCTCAGCTCACTGTTCAAACTCATCTCCAGCTCTCCAGCTGCCAGTCTAAACTATTCTCCAGCCACCTTGCCAACCACCTTTTGCTTGCGACCATGCCTCCCCTTGTTTGTATGCTTTTGGGCTATTAGCTTAGTGTTCTGTGTAACAGGATGTGCTTGAACAGGCTTGTAGGATTGTTCCCCTGAACACTTTAGGCTATCACTGGTGCCATAGGTTCTTTAAAAAAATGCTAAGTGAAGGTCATGTATGTAAATGGGACTGTATATGTACTTAAATGAATTTCTTATAAATTTAGAAAGCATTAAAAAGAGTACTGTGAGTAGACTGATGAGAAAAAAATTCAGTCAGTTTTAAAATGAGTCTCAAAGGGTATGATACACAGATCCAAGATATTATTCATTTTTCCTTGACCCTGTCTTAACTGCTAGTCTCAAATACCAAGCTAAGAATGGATAGGAAGCTTCTCCACAAAAATAATTAATTACAAGCAAAATGAATCATGAGTTAAGTCAGCAACATTAAATATTAAAAGCAAAAGTGCTCATCAGTCATAACTGTAGAATAATCCCTTGTCAAATGTCATATACATGTTTTAACAGCTTTATAATATTATTTATTGAGCTGTATGAGTTTTATAAATTATGGTGTAGTATGTTTTCATTACTTCATTATTTATTCATTTGCAAATCTGTATTTTTCTATGTACATCTTCCTTTGTAATGTAACTCTAAGTAGTTTTAAGATAGGCTACATCTAGTGGAGTTAAAAGTATAATATTTCATTTTAGATGTACAATATTGCGCAAATGTCTCAAGCCACATCTCATGTCTTTATATTTTGCTAGGAAAATGGAAAAAAGGTGCAATGATTTATTGATATGTGGAACCATAAATGAAGTACAGCACAAAAAGAAAAAACAGAGTTTGTACAATTCTAACCACAGTGAAAGTCACTATTTGGTAGGACCACCTTTATTTTTAAACACAGCCTCAACTCTCTTAGGCAAACTTTCTTGTTATTTTTTTAAGTAGTCTTTAGGAATAATTCTCCAGGCATCTTAAAGGACATTTCAAAGCACTTCTCTGAATATTGGCTGCCTTTTTTCTATTCTCTGTGAAGATGATCCCACACTGCTTCAATAACACTGATGTTCATCCATCACTCACTGTAAGACTTGTTGCCACTGATTTTCAGTCCAGTTCTTGTGTAATTTGGCACACCTAACCCTTTTCCCTCTGTTTCCCTCCCTTAAGAATGGTTTCTTAACAGCCACCCTTCCACTGAGACCATTTCTGATGAGGCTTTGGTGAACAGTAGATGGATCAACTGAAAGGCCAGACGCATCTCTCAGGTCCTGTGTCAAGTCTCTGCTACATTTTTTCTTATTTCTTAAGGACATGACTTTCAGACACTGTTCACTGCGGTAGATGGTTTCCCTTTAGCCCTGCCACTTCTTCTTTTGTCCCGTACTTATCCAGTTTCCTCATAACATGCTGAGATATGCTGTTTTCTGTTAATGGTTCCTTGAGAATCACCTTGTTAGTGCAAAAAAACTATTTTTTGCCTGTTAAACTGTGTTGTTGTTGGCATTTTTCATTGATCTGATTAAAGAAAAGGGAACAAATACTGTGTTTTTGTGACAAACTGTGAGTAAAAAAGTGCCTAAAGATACAACTTTAAATTAGTTCTTTGCTATGTTGTTTGTTATGCATAGACACAGCACTGGTTCATCGCTTGAGTTAGGTGCCTTTTTTATGCTTGAATGGTTCATAGATCAGTGTTAAGTGGCTTAACAAACAAAAAACATTTCTCTGAAAATGATCAGGTACAAGGACTGGACTAGGGTGACCAGATGTTCCTCTTTATGTGGGACTGCATAGCATTTTTATCCCTTGTCCCATTGTCCCAAATCTTGAGCTAATGTCCCACATTTTGACTGACTCCAGTTTTCAAAAGTCAAGGAAAGCCCCCATCATCTTCTGCTGCCTACGCTAGACCCAAAGTCAAAAACTGCAGGTCACCACAAAGTCACAAGCTCTGCAGATTTTCATGGAAAACGGGGAAAACCACCATGAGTAGAAGGAAAAGCAGCTACAATAATAGGGTGAAACTGGGTTGTATGTGATTCGCAGAGGGATTTTGTCATGATTTTGTTAGTCACGAGAAACCTGCAGCTCAAAAACTTGTTAATGGAGGCTTCCCCACTGAAACCCAATGGTTATTAGATGAAACACCAACTGTAATAACAATAGTTTAACGGTCGCTAAGATAAAAAGGAGACTTCAAGAGAGTTGTGAAGGCTGCATTGAATTAAGATGTCCTTCACATGTTAAATGCCTCTCAGAATCGGTAACATGTCCCACATTGTCTCACACAAACACAATCTTTCTCCTGCATTTAGTTTGTTGAAATCTG
Source organism: Etroplus canarensis (assembly GCA_015106775.1). Classification (NCBI taxonomy): domain Eukaryota; kingdom Metazoa; phylum Chordata; class Actinopteri; order Cichliformes; family Cichlidae; genus Etroplus; species Etroplus canarensis. The sequence continues at coordinate 73 of VUQH01038319.1, read as the reverse complement.
GTCACCCTACACTGCAATGAAAATGAATGAAAAAGCAGCCAATGTCCAAAGAAAAACACTGAAAGACCTGTAG